>NCSK02000066.1:0-131797 GCA_002276475.2 Chlorociboria aeruginascens | reverse complement strand
AGGGGGGCAGGTGTCTGACACTACACCGCTGCAGGGCCATACGTCATCAGGACTCCTGGTCTCCCGTCGCATCTGAAAGAAGAATACAGGTAACGAAGGGCACCTCTCGGTGCGCGCGTCAGCCGTCGCCCTGCCCGTAGAGCGACGCGGAAGACCCAGACGTTTGTTGCCGCAGTGGCGCAGTGGTGCTGTGGTGCTGTGGTGCTGTGGTGCTGTGGTGCTGTGGTGCTGTGGTGCTGTGGTGCTGCCCCCGTCTCGTCCAGGCAGCCCAGGCCCAGGGCTGGTGCGGAACACACCCCGTCACGTTACCGAAGGGCCCCCATCCCATTCTGGCTTTTCCATCTCCGATTGCCCACAATTGCCCACAATTGCATGACCGCCTTTTCGAACTGCCAAGGGAGGTCCACCAGGGGTAGGACGAGATATTCTTACCTAACCCTGGTCTTCTGACCCGATACTACATAAAACTAGTACGACATAAAACTAGCGGACGCTTTCTTCGGGCCCGATTGAAATACCAGCCAGGCACGACACATGGAAGACACGCTGTCGCATGGGCATTCTAGATACCAGTCTCACAGTCGTTCGAACCGCCCGATGGGATCCAAGAGGCCGCATAAGGCTGAAGAAATACAAGGACACGAAGCGTCGAGCGGGGTCTCACGAATCAGCGATGCAAGAAGGCCATACAAGGCAGGGCGGGAGCTATGGTAGTAGTAGTCATGATGCATAAGATTATCTGAGGGACGCGAAGACTCGAAGCAACATCTCACAACACAATCACAACTCGTCCTGTCCCAAGCCCGACGTGGCGCCACCCGCGGGCACCAACGGCTCCACATTCCAAATACTCTCTGCATACTCATTGATGCATCGATCACTGCTGAAGAATCCCATCCGCGCGACACTGGTAATAGTCTTGCTGGTCCACTCATCTTGGTTCTTGTACGCTTCATCAACCAATGCTTGAGTCTGGATGTAGCTGTGGAAATCATCAGAGACAAGGTAGTAATCGCCATGATCTTCAATGGCTCCAACCAAAGCACTGAAAGAGTTGGCATCGCCAAACCTTCCCGCCTTGATGGCTTCAAAAACTTTGGTGAGGTCAGGGTCAAGCGTGTGAGCTCCGTAGTTGTGAGAGTGGCGGAGGTCTTCGACGTCCTCGGCAAGATTGCCGAACAGGAAGATGTTGTTCTCCCCGATCTCGCGGGTGATTTCAATCTGTCTCCAATCAGCGAAACTCAACATACGAAGAAATGAGGAACTTACATTTGCACCATCACAAGTACCGATGATCAGTCCTCCATTCAAGACAAATTTCATGTTGGAAGTACCACTGGCTTCAGTACCAGCAGTTGAGATATGTTCACTGACATCACTTGCAGGAATTATGATCTCGGCTTTGGAGACGTTGTAATCCTCCAAGAAGATAACCTTCAAGAGATCACCAACGTCTTTGTCTTCGTTGATGACTGAACCAACCTTGTTGACCAGGTGAATGATAGTCTTGGCCATCCAGTATCCGGGGGCTGCCTTGCCACCAAAGATTGAGACTCGAGGTGCGAGTTTCTTCCGCTCTTCTGCCGTCATGGCCTTGATGGTCAAGTATCGATGGATGACCCCAAAGATATTCAACTGTTGACGTTTGTACTCGTGTATACGCTTGACTTGGATGTCGAAGAGCGCAGATGGATTGACTGTAACGCCGGTAGAAGTCTTGATATGCTTCGCAAGACGGACCTTGTTAGCATACTTGATCTCTTGCCATTCCTTCTTGAACTCCTTGTCGTCCGCAAATTTTTCAAGCCTGTTGAGGAGGGTGAGGTCCTTGAGAAATCCAAGTCCACCAATCTTGCTGGCAATCAATTCCGAGAGTCGCGGATTTGCTTGATGCAACCAACGTCGAGGAGTAATACCGTTTGTAACATTGGTGAACTTGTCCGGTCCGAAAATATTCACGAAGTCCTTGAAAATGGTCGTCTTAATCAAGTCCGAGTGAAGTTCTGCCACTCCATTGACCTTGTGAGATCCAACAATAGCAAGGTAAGCCATGCGGACCATCTGTGGCTGTGATTCCTCAATGATTGAAACACGAGCAAGCAAATCCCGCTCCTTCGGATATTTGCGCTCTACACTTTGCAGGAAATACAAATTGATCTCGTAAATAATTTGGAGATGTCTGGGAAGCAAATTCTGGAACAAGGGGACGGACCATTTCTCCAAGGCTTCCGGGAGAACAGTGTGATTGGTGTATCCAAACTTCAAATTGTCAGTTCCACTCGTTTAAGTTCGTAATCTGAATACTCACAGTCTTTGTAACAATCGTCCAAGCTTCATCCCATTCAAGATGTTCTAAGTCAAGAAGGATACGTTGGAGCTCAACAATGGCGAGAGTTGGATGTGTGTCGTTCAACTGGATAGCAACTTGTTCAGGGAATTCTCTCCAAGCTCGCTTGGATTTCTTGAAACGGCGAACGATATCGTAGAGAGAAGCAGCAACCCAGAAGTACTGTTGCTTCAGACGGAGTTCCTTTCCACGATCTAAGTTGTCATTGGGGTAAAGAACGGCACTAATTGTCTCCGCACGCTGTTGATCCGCTACTGAACTCTCGTAGTCACCACTGTTGAATTTCTGGAAGTCGAACTCTCCACTGGCAGCTTTGCTAGACCATAAACGCAGGTTATTGGTGGAAGGAGTATCAAATCCGGGAATGGGGACATCGTATGCGACTGCTCTGACGACCTCACCTCCCTCCCAGACGGCAACCTGTTTTCCAGAATCGTCCTGGTACTTTCTCACATGCCCGTAGAATTGGATCTATGCTGTGTTAAATCTAGATCCGAGAAAACTTGGAGAGAGGCACTTACGTCTACAACGATATCATGTCTTGGAAACTCCCAAGGATTGAAGTCGAGCCAGTAATCAGGAACCTCAACTTGGTATCCGTCCACAATCTCCTGCTTGAAGATACCATATCTGTATCTCAATCCATATCCCCACGCTGGGAAATTGAGAGAAGCGAGAGAGTCCAAGAAACAAGCAGCCAATCGACCCAGGCCACCATTTCCAAGAGCAGCGTCATGTTCTTGGTCAATAATATCTTCGATGCGGAAACCTAAGTCATTGAGACCCTCTATTCAAAGTCAGGATAGCTCGACGATAATATGGATCGTTGGAACTTGTACCTTTGGCAATATCCTTCATTCCCACATTCAACATAGCATTGTCTAGTGCCCTGCCCATCAAGAACTCCAGACTCAGATAATACACCCTCTTCCCATCCGCAAATGTATGTCTCTGCTGAGTACGATTCCACTCTGTAATTAATTTATCCCTGAAAGCGAGACTGGCCGCAGCATACGCAGCCGTCTCATCGCAGTTGAACATGCTGCGAGCAAGAGTAGTCTCGACATGCCGAACGACTTCTTTCTCGAAATCCTCCTTGCTTGCAATCGATTTAACTTGGAACTTTTTCCAAGCTTCGCGTTGTGGCTCGGGGATAGAAGCTGTGGGCGGGTTTAGTTAAGGGAATGCGGGCCCAAATGCGAGGAATTAGTTACCTTCCACACTCTTTATCTCTCCAGCTCCAAAGCCCGTGAAGGTACGTTTGTGCTTCGGTCTGGTCATTTGTTTCGGTCCCACAGGACCTTTCAGATCCGAGATAGGAGCGCCCGTGGAGGGGCGACGTTCTCGAGGAACGTCGGCGTTCGACATGGTTGCTACTGTACCGAGTTTGCGAATCTGCGAATCTAGGTGGGAAGGGGGCAAAAGAAAAGAAAGGAAGAGAATAGCAATGAAGCTGCGACGAAGGAGGACGGTAAGACACCGAAGGTCTTTGGTAAGTCGTAAGTCGTATGTTGACCTTAGCTGCAGGTCGAAGCGGGGTTATCCACTTATCGATCAAAACAAGGGTTGGACAATACCGTACTCATACTGCCGATAGCGATAATCATAATCAGATAGGGGGATGATTCAGGAGGAGTAAGAATGGAATGTTGGTTTGGTTGTGACTGCTGGGGAATTTATCTACGTGGTCACTACTGTTCATTCCTTCCTTCCTTCTTCTTCATCTTCCTCCTCCCGTACCTCCACGTTGATATCCATGGTCGCGGTCATCCAATGTTCGTGCCCCGACAGGGATGGTGCAGCAGCACATAACCCACGACAACTACCTACCGAGCTAGCTTTGAGCTAGGATCACTGTCTCAGTATGCTGATCTTGTTAAGATGTGATTTATTATTTTTATGTTATAACCTGCTACGTAAAATGCGACAGGACCGTACTTCAAATCCTTCTAGAGGCCTAGGCCCGGTCTTCCTCACTCCCCTTCTTTGACGACTGCTAACATTAATAAGAATGGGCATGGGGGATGGGCGATGGAGTACCACCACCTAGCAACAATGCACGGTGAACTGGCTGCGAAATGTTGGCGGTGTGGATGGTATTGTGCACAACTGCACCCTCAATCCTAAGGAGAAATCGGTAGCCAATGGCATGGCCACAGAACCTGCCTCTACTTCCGCGACAGGGAAATGGAGGTTGCGATGAGTTTGGGAGAGGCAATATATTCCACCAGCAATGGCCTTCTCATATGCCGTCAAGCCTCAGTGGGCCTCATTTTTGGGTAATCTACAGTACGTACGTGACATTTCAAGATGAATACCAGGCTTCTGGATTCACAGGCCGCCGAAGACAACTCGCCCAGCGCATTGATTTTGTCCAACCCCCCCTCCTGCTTATGAACTTGACCCTCAATTATAGAACAAAGGAAGAAAGTGGTCTGGCTCATGCAAATGTGGATGTCTGTAAAACCTCCCAGAGTATTGAACTCTCTATGCAGTAAAAAAGGTATTATTCGAGACAGCCGCTCCCCAAACTCCGAAATTTAACGCCGCCGCCTTTCCAAATATTATCAAGGCATTATGTATCATATCAATCAGAGGATCCCCGAATCCTTGAGGGCGTTTTGTAATATTGTCTCCTTGACGGCAGCGAAGACGAGACGGATGTTCGATGTATCGGTCGCTTGGGTAAGGCTGTGGGCGTGAGTTAATATAGTGAATGTGCGAAAGGGGGCACGCAGCTTACTGAGGGTACAGATTGAGATGGGCTCGATTGACTTGATTAAACCTCCACAACAAGTATTTTGCTGCTCTGTTGAGGTCGTTCCCTCCCGAATAATCTGGGAAGTAGTTGCCAAGGGGTGATCGGCCAAGCTTTTGCTTGAACAAATCAACTTTGTTGAGGAAGAGAATGATACTGGTCCGCATAAACCACCTCGAGTTGACAACAGAATCAAACAGGACTAAGCTCTCCATCATACGATTCTATTTCCTGTTAGTCATGTTTGTGAACGATCACGGGAAATATATACTTGGTTGTTCTCTTCCAGAAGTACTTGATCATACTCGCTCAGCGCCACGCAGAAAATAATCGACGTCACGTTCTCAAAACAATGAATCCACTTTTTTCGCTCACTCCTTTGGCCACCGACATCAAACATGCTGAAATCATGATTAGTTACTGTGACATAGCGCCGGGTCAAAGTTCTTACTGTATGCTGAGTGATCCCATAGTAAACCTGGTTTCATATATACCTGTAGTCTTTGTTCTGGCTCTTAGAACGTCCATCTCTACTGGTATATAGTCGGGAGATGCGATCCGTAGGGCTTCTTCAAAGAAACTTCAGATCATTAGCGGGGATAACATCGCGAATCTCACTGGACTTACTAAGGTGCAGAATCCATTAGATAGAACTCGCTCTGCCTCTCCATCAAACTTTCTATACATGCATCTTTCCATAACAAATCAACAGCGGGACCGACTCGGGAATCAAGAGGTGTATGAGGGTCCGGATTCACTTGATAATTTACCAGAAACTCGCTATTATCCAGATTTTCAGGATCCGCCGGTTCAATCCCGAATTGTCGCAAAGCTCCAATCAAGGCTTTCGAGCAATCGATCAAATTCTTGTATATCGTCAAGCGGTAGAGTGCCAACTCATCCACGGTGTATCCATTCTGGTGTATAATCTTCATCTGCTTGACGATCGTCGACTTCCCACTCTCTCCGGAACCTTTCATCTATTAGCAGCATGCCCCGGAGTTCAGGATAATCATTCCACATACCCAGCAATAGGATCTTGCATTCTCTGCGCAACCGTCTCGAGTCCTCCTCTAATTTCTTATCAATCATCTGACTCCTCTTCTTCTGCTCGATCTCCTCCGTGTTCGTGCTCACACAAGCACCCATATTCCTTCCTCTCTGGCTGCCAACGCCGCCCCGCCGTTCGTATGCTACTCGTCGGTTCCGAGAAACTCGAACGTTGCGTCCCAACAGATGCGCAACTCGACCGTCCGAGGAGTCGATGATATGAGACGACGACTGGCGAGATCCGATGTGCAGCTGTCTCTACTCCTCGAGGCCGTGTGGTGCTACACCCGAGAGCCGCATGTGAGTTCGATTAAGATTGGGAGATAGAAGCGGTGGAGCCGTTCGTGTGGGCGCAAACCAACATCCAAGCAATCGCGGACCGTCCAGCGCCAATTCTCCCCCGAGTACCTGCGTGTTATATGTCCGTCTGGCTCCAGCGTCCAGGCTCCACGTCGCCACCAACCCAACAGCAACTGGATGTGGAGTGGGATTATCCGAGATGGCGCACTCTGGAGCAGCGGAAGCCTTGCGTGCAGGAACAATGGACAATTGCGAGACTGGATGGAGGGACGGATGATAAGTAGTCGAGACGAGATGGTCGAAGCTTCCGAGATCGAGGTGGCCAGGGAGCGGCTGAGTGGTGTGGTGGTGTGGTGGTGGTGGGTGGATGATGATGGGAGTGGAGGTAGTTCGGGGTGGTTAATGGCGGCAATAGGTAAAGTTTGGAGAGGCTGAGAGAGCATCTGGTTGGCAGCGAGCCTTCAGCGAGGACGGGGCGGTCGGTGCCTCAGGTGCAGGAGGGGACCGGAGGGGACAGGAGGGCACAGGTAACGGGTGGGGGAGCTACCAGGCTTGGCTAGGGCCGGCGAAGACTCCGCCAGGCCCCCCTACGGCGCCCAGACGGCCCAGGAGTGCAGTATCGTATCGTCAACGGCTCCATCCGAGAAGCGCTTCTTCTTCTCCTTACGCATCCCTACAACACGTCGTCCCTCGCAACGCGACGAGGACGTCCTCCCACGAGGCCACTCGAGCTTGATCCGGGTTCTGGCCAACCCTCCGTGCTCATCGCTGATTGTGCTGGTGATTGCACGGCAACCCCTGGACCGAGACTACACCATTACCAGGATTATCAGGATCTTCCTTAGGAGACGTTATGAGTATCCTGTTACGGTTGTCGCCCCCAGGCCAATGAGTCTCGCCCGACCAACAATCAAACCTCCACGTGTGAGCTCGGGGCACTGGCGAAACACCTCCCCTTTGCCCCAATGATATGCCCCAACCACCTACCACCCACCACCCGGCGTCTACGTCCCCGTACCAACCTTCTTCCTCCCCAAGAACTCCTCCAGCTACAACGCAGCAGCCTCCCCCTTAGACCTGCCAACCCAGGCCCAGCACTCGCTGCACCTCGCCCGCTCCGGGATCCGGGGCCTCGTGATCCTGGGCTCGACAGGGGAAGCCGTGCATCTCTCGAACAGCGAGCGCAGTGACGTCTTATCCCATGTGAGGAGGGAGCTGGAGAGCAGTGGCTTCAAGGACTATCCGATCGTGGCCGGCACGGCCAGCCAGAATGTCGCGGAGGTGGTGGAGCAGCTCAGGGGCGCGAGGGAGGCGGGCGCGCAGTGGGGGTTGGTGCTCGTGCCGGGATATTTCGCAGGGGCGAGTACGCAGGCGGGCATCGTGGAGTGGTTCCGGGTGGTGGCGGACAGGAGCGTGATACCGATCTTGATGTATGTTTTCCCCATTATCTCCCCGCCTCCCAATCTTGAATCTCTGCTATGGGAAACAAAAGGTTCTAGGTATCGGCGAGAGAGAGGTAGATAAGAGAGGCGGTTAATAAGGACAGTTATCACTACCCCGGCGTGTCCAACAACGTCAAGGTCACGCCCGCAACCTTCGCAGCTCTGGCCGAGCATCCCAATATTGTCGGCTGCAAACTCTCGCACGGCGATGTTTCCTATCACGCGCAGATCGCATGTCACCCTTCCATCGACCATTCTAGATTCCACACTTTCACCGGTCTAGGACAGCAACTACTCCCTGTACTCTCAATAGGGTGCGCAGGCACTATTGACGGCTCTGCTGGCTTCTTCCCGAAGTCCGTGGTGAGGTTGTATGGTTTGGGCGTGAAGAGTAATGTGAGCGAGGAAGAGGTGAAGGAGAGGAGAGCGCTGCAGTATAAGGTTAGTGCTGTGGAGGAGATTGTGGTTAAGTACGGGACTGTGGGTATCAAAGAGGCTGTGAGTAGGATTTTGGGCATGGGGGATAGAGATGGTACGAGGTTGCCCTTGACTGGTGGTATTCCTGGAGGTGATAAGGAGTGGGAGAATTGGAAGGGCGTTATTGGGGATTTGGAGGCTGTGGAGAAGAGTTTGTAGTTTGCTACATATAGAAATGTGTGTGTACTTATTCATTACATTTTGAGTGACCTGAGTGAGAAGGGCGAGTGGATGAGAAATGTGACTAGAGAACGTGAGTAATAAGTTGTGTGAATTGTGTGAATAGCTTACGACCGGCCTCAACTAAACATATTCAGTGAGGGAACATGTCCTGTACAAGTGCTTTCTGAGAGTTTAATCCGCCTAGCCGCCACTATTTCTGCTTCAAATGAATGTATCCGGTGATTTATGCCTTCAACCCTCGCCGTCTCCAATCCACAACATTCAAAAAATGAAGCCGTGACTTGAATCTTAAATACTTTTCAACGCCTCCACTTGAGACTCAAAGTGTGACTGCTGAGGGAGAGGATGATTCACACCATAGAATCTTTGTATTTATAGTGGATTCTCTTCCAGCTTGGAGACTTATCCTTCCCAAACCCACCATCTTTTCTCCCAACTATAAATATCTCCAAGCCAAGGGAGCATCCAACATGAGCGGGAGCTCAGTATCTTGCAGCCGCCAGACAGGTAAGTCTTACTCCAAAGTATCTCCTTCTCCCGACTCATAAATTTACACTTTGCAGTCGTCTCAACCCAACATACATCCACTGCCAACAACTTATTGGCAATCCACCAGCACCTCGAGGACCGAGATCTGGTTTACTACGAGCGCATGATCCGTGCCGTACTTAAACATAGCTATGTCTCTCTCAACCTCTTAGATCGTCTTGACGACAAAATTGTCTGCGAAGTACTCGATGCCGCAGCCGAATGGGACTGCACCTTCGCGATATCGATCCTACACAAGTACTTATCGTCCGTTGGCTAATTATATCCTTTGGTAGGCCGGAAGTCCTGGACGAATTTTGTTATGAGATTAGCTTGAAGTTACGCCTTACTGATAGACAGCTGCATCATTTGTTCGACCGTCTGGACGAAGAACTCCTTTAATGTAGGTCCCAGAAAGAGTTCAAGTGGCCTTCTTTCCGATTTTTAGCAGGACTACTTGCATCGCTCACTTTATTAGAAAATGATTTTGAATGTATACAAGCCATGTTGATACAACAAAATGAGTTCAACAGAAGTGGTGGACCTCTGCTCTCTGGTCATCGTCCCGAAAATCGTAATATTATTGAGGAGCATTTGAGCCATGAACTGAGGTTCGTAGAGGGTCCACAAGGCGAGGTCATGCCAATATTTTTCGTTGGATATGTGATCGATATTCGAAAGTTGCTTGGAGAAATTCGGTAAGTATCCTTAGAGCTCCTTCTTCTATTCCAAAATAGCTCAGCCTGTATTCTTAAGCCAGATTTCACCATCCCAAATTCCCAGAAAAGCAATACTGACTCCGAGGTTTTCATGTCTAATTGTGGTATAGATTGCATCGAGCAATTTCAAAACCCAATATCTCAGGATCATCATGAGGAGCGTTCGCATGGAAGTGCCACCCGAGACTTTAACAAACTTGCCAGGGCCAAGCTCACGCATCAGTGGGTAATGAAGCAGAAGAAGCAGAAGAAGCAGAAGAAACAGAAGCCAGAATACACAGGCACCACCCCCAAAATGTCCAGCCAGCTTCGGAAAAGTATTGACGAGTACAAGGAGTTAGTTAAAGAATTGAAGGAATATTACACGAAAGCTGAGGAGATAGAGGTCAGATTGAAAGGCTTGGAAATTGATGAACCCTCCAAGGGCAAGAAGGCTGAGACTGAGGGGTATAAGGTCCAAGCCGAAACAGAGACTAAAGTTGAGGCGGGGCAAAACTGGAGTTCAAGAGGCCAAGGAGCTAGAGCTAGAATCTATTGTATCAAAAGCTGGGGCTAGAGAAGAAGTAGAGTAGACCGTACTGGCAGAACGAAAGGCCGCAGACGGGGTTACAGAGAACAGACAACGCACCGATAGTTCTAGGAATACTATCCTTAAAACAGAAGTGATATAGTACGCAATTGAGAGACTCCGACTTTGTGAAGGGGTATGAATGGGAGATTAACGATTAAAGTAAGGAAAGAATAAGTTCAGGGAAGTGTTAGATGCTGCTATGGACTACCCTTAGCTCGCGGATTTTTAAAGCAATCGATGAACTTATCTAAAAACATATCAATGCAAGTGTATATATCAATGAAAATGGTGACTTTTGCGAATTTTGATTAACCCCAACTCTCAAACGCCATGAGGTCCGGCAGTGAAGCCATGCACTCGCAATATGATACAGCAAAGCATCTGCACCCATAACCATTCCTTTTCCAAGTTTCTAAAAAAAATCTCAGAACCTAACATTCCTGGCCTCCTTCTCAACAACCTTAACCAAGTCCTTATAAACCTCCGGATAATCCTCTACGCCCGCAATAGACTCGTCCTTCTTTGCGCCCGTCCTCGCCGCAGAAACCATCACCACACTCGTAGGTCTCTTCGTATTACCTGCAGCACCCAACTCCGCTCTACTCGTGACAAAGATATACGGGACGTTGTGATCTTCGCAGAGAACAGGAATATGCGATATAATGTCCATGGGAGAGATATCAGCCGCGAGGATAACGACGCCAGGTGCTGTGTTTGCAACACCCCCGGGAGATTTTCTGAGCGACTTGACCACTTCTTTAACTCCACGTTTGAGGGTTTTGTTCTTAGCCGCTGCGTAGCAATCTGCATTAACTTCCGTTTCACACACAAGTTTTGGAAGGGCCACTGGATCATAGTGGGAACTTACCTTTCTTTACACTCTTGAGCAGCTTCTTCGTAACCTTCTCATCGGCCAATGGATTTGCAAAAGGCACCAGCGCACCCACAGCTTTCAAACCCTCCTCACTTCCCTCCATAACCACATCCCCCTTCTCTTCTACTGCCACAATCGAAGTTTTGCTCTTCGCAACCTCTTCAATAGCAGCAGCTACATTATCGCCATTAAGCTTCGACGTCTTATCCTTTTTAGATTTTTTGACTCCGTCTTTTTCGCTGCGCTTCTCTTTCTTCTCTCTCTTGTCGCGCTTCTCAGACTTATCCTTCCCCATTTTGAGGACTTGGAGTTTGGTCGAGGGAATGGCTTGGTGTGGTCGTGGAATATGGAGCTTTCAGAAATAAAATAAAATCTCGCTCCGACCTAAATTTTGGCGATTGGCTTTGACGCTAGTCCTGATTAATCGCGTAGTCGTTTTTCTATATTCCGCCCCCCACAAGTATATTTGGGGTGACTTTTGTATCACGTGCTCGCTGAAATATAGTATCACGTGAGTGGTATGTGCGTTTGTCGATATAACCAGGGGCCGCCTCGAGATTTGAATTGAAACATAATATTAACTTTCGTCTAGCAATAATCGGGTGATTGGAATATTTGAGAAGATTCTAAGTGATATTGTATATTTTATAAATTGAATCGATTAGAGGTTTAGTTTACTTCTAAACTCCCAATAGAATATCTTCGCATACCCAGATCAAATTACGAGCAGAATTAGATACGGGAACGGAGAGAAATATCTATTGATCGCTGCCAAATTTAGTACTATACACCCCATTCAGTCCATCTTCCGCAGTATGTTGATACCACGAAACATTTTTAGTTTGGATCAACTGCCAAAACGTAACATAGCACTGCTTAGCATCGATCCATGCTCCACCCCTCCCTATTCTGCCCCCCCTTCTGCAAGGCGACCTGCCTTAGAGTTCAAGTAATGATTTCTGTACATTTCGTTAGACATTATAAGAAAGTTCCGGATGAAGCTCGGGACGCGAGGCAACAAACCTCTCAATAGCCCAGTCCAAGGCGAAGTAAGCGATGATGAACGGCGGTGCAAAGTAGAAAACCTGATGGCTGAATCGCCTCCATGTATTGAAAATGGCGGCATTGAGCGTACCGGCGAGAGGACGTTGTCGGTTGGAGCTGAGAGAATATGAAGCAATGCCTTTCTGGGGTGGGGAGCCTGTAGAGTTATGAATATCAGCCCAGTGCCCTTCCATTGTTTCGTGTGGCTCGTTGTCTTTCGAATCTAGCGATCCTAACATCCATAGCATCACCATTGAAAAGGCTTTCATCTAAGGAGAGTATTCGAGTTCGAGTTCGCCATCCGGGATGGAGTGGAATATTTGCAGAAGCTTTCAAGACTTACCCAAGCTACCCCACCAGCCCATATATCTGTAACACGCCAATTAGCATCTACCCAAAATACCGGATTCCGTCTCTCTGCCACCGCTAATGCAATATCTCGAAGCTGGTTGCATTACAAAGAATCTTCGCAAGCTTCCCGAGCTTGGTTCTACTCACTTTCCATATTTTCCAACTGGCGCCTCTCCACCTGATCGCATAATCTGGGAAGGTCTCATCGTGAGTAGTTGTTCCGATACTGAGCGGAGGTTCAAAGTTCGACGTTGTAGAAAAAGAAGCAACAGAGGGAGAGTTGCAGTCGGTTGATCCGAGCCAAGACTTTTGATCCTTGCAAATCACTAGCGCGAAATCGAAAATGTAAAAATACCGAGCAATCTACCTCTAGCTTAGCAACAGTTCAACCACCGCTTTCCTCAACTCAAAATAAGACAACACGATGGCACAACCATTGGCACAAGTGTATAAATATCTCGTCCCATTAGGAGTCGGATATGCCTTTGCACAGGCTTCTATTTACGATGTTAAGGGAGGCACTCGAGCCGTCATTTTCGATCGACTTTCTGGTGTCAAAGATACTGTTCAGAATGAAGGCACGCATTTCCTGATTCCCTGGCTTCAGAAGAGCATTATCTATGATGTACGCACGAAACCAAGGAATATCTCGACGACGACCGGAAGTAAGGACCTGCAGATGGTGAGCTTGACTTTGAGAGTCTTGCATAGACCGGAGGTTCAGCAACTGCCGAAGATCTACCAAGTACGTCACTATATAATCCAAAGATGTAGTTCATTAGATGCTAATATACGAATATAGAATCTCGGCCAAGACTATGATGAGCGTGTCCTCCCATCCATTGGAAACGAAGTCCTCAAATCCATTGTCGCCCAATTCGACGCCGCAGAACTGATCACGCAACGAGAAGCCGTCAGCAACAGAATCCGTTCCGATCTTCTGAAACGAGCCCAAGAATTCAACATTGCGCTCGAAGATGTATCTATCACGCACATGACTTTTGGCCGGGAATTCACACGTGCGGTGGAGCAGAAGCAGATTGCACAGCAGGATGCAGAGAGAGCTAGGTTTATCGTGGAGAAGGCCGAGCAGGAGAGACAGGCAAATGTTATCAGAGCTGAGGGCGAAGCTGAGTCTGCGGATACGATCAGCAAGGCGGTTGCGAGGGCGGGTGATGGTTTGATCATGATTCGAAGAATTGAGGCTAGTAGGGAGATTGCTCAGACTCTGGCTGGTAATCCTAATGTTACTTACCTACCGGGTGGAGAAGCTGGCAAGGAGGGCGGTGGGAAGTTCTTGCTTGGCTTGAGATGATTCATTAATGGTTTCTGAGTTGGAAGTTCGCTGTACCAATAGTAAAATGTAATCATCTCCTCTGATCGAAGACTAATAGAACTAGTAGAGTCGTACTTAAAAATCTCTTCGCTAGATTATGTAGTAGATCATATACTTCTCTAGTTAAGCAGCTACACACTTATGCACTGCTTTCAATAGTGGATTTTTAGGGGGGAGTTACCAAGTTCAGGGAAACATTAGAGTTTATAGTTACGAGAATCCCTCACGTATGCAAAATGTATAAGGGACATACATAATATTATTCAGTATAAGCACAGGCAACAAAATCTTCTATCAACGACACCGCTCCAAACTCCAAACTTGAACTAATACAGTCTACCATGAATCCCTTCGCTATAAACTTTAGTATTCTCAAGAAGCCGCCATCCCAAAATCATTCGTCCATCTGCGCTGTAAAGTGGTATACAAGAAAGGCAGGTGATCTATATGATGAATTCTTCGTCTAGCCAATGCCGAAAGACAACTTTCCCTTCTGAAAAGCTTGGCTTTTGAACCCGTACTATGATGGCTGCATGACTATGCCTATTTTTGTGAATGTAGACTGGATATTTACGCCAGCCTACACTGTTCAAAGTTTGGATCATTCGGAATTGGTAGGTCGCAAGAGCCAAAGTTGGGAGTTCGGGCTGATGGAGAGCGGATTTCTCTGGACCTTCTCCCGAACCTTTCTTTGTTGGCTGAGAGTGCTCCGAGGATGCTGCTTCATGAGCTGCTTCCTCATCGGTCTCGGTATCAAGGTATTCGTTGCTTTGAGCACTGTTCAAGTTTTCGTAGACATCCTCAACAGCCTCTCGCATTTCTGTGAGTAGCAGCGGCACTCGGTAAGTTCCAGGTTGAATCCCAGCAAGCCCTTTTTCGTGTAATCTGATCCTACGTTCACTTCTCACTGACTGGATGCCAGAATTTACAAGGAAGACCAGGATAGCGACTGGAAGAAGAAAAGACATTGCTGCTAAAAAGGGTAGCCGGCCAATGATTGCCTTATTGCTTTTCAGAAATCGAGCATAAAAGGTGGAAATGGATTCTTCATCGTCGATGGGAACAAATGGCATTTCCGGATCGAGCAGGACATCTTCGTAGCCCTTCAGATAGTTGACTTTTATACTGTCGAGTTCCGTAAAAGGATCGGTCTTGGATATTCCTGTGGTATAATATACGGCGCTTCGATCGTTCACAATATTCGCGTAAAGGGTTCTACGCTCAAATTTCGCGAGGCCTTTAATAAAAATAGATTCCGGATCAGCCAGAATTTCCAGCAAAGGTCTTCCCGTGTCGCGGAAGTTGTCGATTGTGAATAATTGCCGCCCAGATGCGCTCAAAGTTCGTGCTCCAAGAATATTCCATAGGTTATTATGCCAGCCTCGAAGGGGGGTTCTGACACCCAAATGTGGTGTTGCGAATGTATGTAGATTCTATCTCTGTTAGGCACGCCCTGAAGAGGATGAACGAGTCCAACTCACGATGGGCTTGACTTTCTCGAAGAATCCCTTGTTGTCAAGCAGGCCGACGCAGTAACGGGCGACCAGTCCACCCAGAGAGTACCCAATTATGGATATCTTTTTGATCTCCTGTCCAGCCTTCGCGAGTTTATCGACCTCCTCTTCGATTTCGGCGCAGACACGTTCACCACCCAATTCTATCCCATCATAGGTAAAACTTCCACTGTTGCGTTTGGCGACGAGGATATGAAGGCTCTCTTCGGGGTGCTTCGCTCGGAGAGCTTCCGCCATGGCTTCTAAATGGTTGGGGTTGCCCCATAATCTGCTTCTCATCAGCCTGCCATTCTCACAACACTGCGCCAACGATCCCTTACCCATGAACTAGCACACAAAGGTGCTGGGCCTCACGGCTCACGCCGGTATAATCCATAACTCGATTGCTGAGAAATGCCCGGTCCAGGGAAGATAAAGAAAAGGGAAGCAATGCGGCGACGACGTGGGGGTCGTGGTCAGAAGGCGTCTCCCCATGAGACACTCTTCAGCCACTAAACGGTGGTCGGCTGGGCGCCCCTACGCTGCAAGTGCAGGGAGTGACGGCTGTCTCGGGGAGCGGGCTGGGCTTTCAAAGACACGCACGGGGATGCAGCCTTGTGAGATGCAGGGTTCCACGACGGTATGTTGCATCTCAAATGGACTCGAAAATTCTGGGAGGGGACGCACCGAGAGTGGGAATATATAGTGGGCGCAGACGGAAGACAGGAAGGACGCTTCACCTCATGTAGTTACCTAGAGATAACCCAGAGATAACCCAGAGGATGATGGGGCATCCCTTATCTTTGTCGAGATCCCTCGTGTAGCGCCTTGCACACCGCCAGTCGGGTCACTAACTGCCCACCTTGGGGCCCCAGCGCGGCACTGGAGATCGCGGGGAATGCGCTGTAGCGGTGCCGTCGCGGTGCTGTAGCTCCCTGAACGCGCTAGTTTCAGCAGCACGCCACGCTTGCATCGCCCGCTCTCCCTCTCTGTCAAACAGCGGCTGCTCTGTCAAGAAACACACAGCTGTACCTGACTCACTTCCTGACTACGAGGTCGGCCGACATCACCACCCACCATTGTCACCATCCACGCACAACAGGGCAGGCGGCAGATCCACACGCGCAGCTTGACCTTGCTTGATCTTGATCCTGATGTTGTCACCAGCCATACACACATCACCTCTCCCACAGCTGTGCAGAGAATGAGGCTCAATAACAATCACTTCTGGGAAATATCCTCACGCTCCCACTCGGGCCGCCCCTGTTGGGAGTATCTGTCTCGCACGCGACGTGCGTGTACCGTGGCTTAGAAGTCTCAGCGAATATTCACTTGTCCGCAGTATCTAAGACAGTATCAAGAGGTCCTCACCGCCGAGCAAGGGTGGTCGTCGAGGTCCACCGTGATCGCCTACTCCAATTGCCAAGCGACCCCTTTCTGTCCGGTATTCACATCTCGGCCCCATATGAAACACCATCTACTTTGATACATGAAGTATCTATGCTGAATAGCCTCCAGCGTATGCAGGTCAGCTGAACGAATCACCTTCTTACGTCACAGCTCCAAAACAACATGTTCAAGCCACAAGGTCTCTTCTCAGGCATCTCCTGTCCTCATCAGGAGCAATGTGTGCTTCCAGGTTGTATCTTCAGGCACTCTGAGAATCAGATGGGAAGTGCTGATGCGCCTACTATTACGGCGGAAAATGAAATTGTGAATGGGCTTGCAGTCAGTGATGGACAGGATGCCACGAGGAAACGACGGAAGATAGCCCCCGAGGATTCAACTACCATCTCAGTGGTGAATGTGGATAACAAGGTACCCCAGGGGATTACAGAGACAAAGAACACCAAATCCAAGCAAGAATCCTCATCGCATACGCCCGAAAAGTCAAGAAAGCCCTTTTCGTCGGTCTTTCGAGAGATTTCACCACCCCCTCTACGGAAAAAGTCAGTGGATGGAAATGTAGCCCATCCTAAGCAGTCCACCTCTACAAGTGACGGTATTGCTATTTCAAACCCTCCTCAACCAATAGCTTCAAAGGTTGATGCAAAGACACCTACCGCAGCCCCGGCCAAGCTGCCAATCAAAACTGAGTCTTTGAATCCTCGTCTGCTAAAGCATTCACCCTCAGGTCACGATTTCAGATATAAACTTGTGAAAGCTCTGCACGAGCATTTTGTCAGATTGAATAGAGAGTTGGCCAACGATGCAAATGACGAGGAAGAGAAGCTTGTTCTGTCGGATCAAGAGCTCATTACCAAAGCATTGGACTTTGAAGAAGATGCTGCAGGGTCACCAAGTATTTACCCCAATATTATGAAAAATAAGATCATGGTGTACAAGCGAATGACTGTATCACAATGGAAGGAAGAGCGAGCAAGAGAGATCGCAAATTCGAAAGTTTTAGGGGCGTCAGATAAGCCAGTCACCAAGCCTCCAAAACCTATCGAAACGGGATTGACTCCCAGACAAGAACTCCTTATACTTCCTAGACTCTACACCCCAATCACAGGACTTTCCAGCCATGGCTACATCTCGGCCATTCCAACAGCCGAGGACATCGAATTAGCTAGACAGGGCATAGAAGCTGCCAAGGGGTGGGAAGTTTGTGATCGATGTAAAAGTAGATTTCAAGTATTTCCTGACCGACGAGAAGACGGCGCTCTCTCTTCCAATGGACCATGTAATTACCATTTCGGCAAACCTTACTGGCAAGATCGCTCTGCAACAGATCCAAAAGCAAAGCGGGAGAAGAAATATCGATGCTGTGGACAATCCATTGGAGATAGTCCTGGCTGCACACAATCCGAGTCTCACGTGTTCAAGATCACGGAGACAAAACGATTAGCTTCTGTGTTAAATTTTGCAAATACGCCAGAAAACGACGAGATCTCATCCGAAAACCCCGTATGCATTGATGGAGAAATGGGATATACTGTCTACGGACTTGAGCTTGTGCGGCTGACTGCGACATCCTGGCCCAGTGGCTCTGAACTTCTCGATGTTCTCGTCCGTCCGGTCGGACAAATCCTTGATCTAAACTCTAGATATTCCGGGGTTTGGCCCAAAGACATGCAAGAAGCCATCCCTTGGAATGCGGATCCTCAAACCACAACCAGAAAGACTGAACCCGACACCAGACGAAAACTCTGCATCGTACCGTCCCCTGCCGCAGCCCGATCCCTCCTTTTCAAGCACCTCTCCCCTCAAACCCCTCTCATCGGCCACGGTCTGGAAAACGACATGAACGCACTCCGCTTAATCCACCCGACCATAATCGACACCGCACTGCTCTTCCCCCACAAAGCAGGATTACCTTATCGCAACGGTCTCAAAGCACTCATGTCAACACATTTAAACCGCGATATTCAAGTTGTAGTGGATGGAAGGATGGAAGGCCATGATAGTAAAGAAGACGCCAATGCGGCTGGGGACTTAGTACGGTTCGCCGTGGGTAAGGAATGGGAAAATATGAGGAGGGAGGGGTGGACGTTTGTGGATGGGAGTCTTGTGGAGCCGATTAGGAAGGCGCCGAAAGGAGCACCGACTGGTCCTATGGGTGGTGAACGTCTATCGGTCGAGTATTTGGAGCGGGGAGTAGGTGCGGGGAGGAAGAGATCGAGAGACGAAATGGAGGAGGGTGAGATCTGAAGGGATATTCTCAGTGGACTTAGTACCGGGATACGGTATCGAGGGACATGGGAGCAGAAAATATGGTGCTATATAAAATAAAATAGGTAGCAAGACTCAGAATTTGACATCATGATCTTCATCTCAACATAAGCAGAGGCTTGAGTGATCGCTAGTCAACAGTTTATCATCGCCGTAAAAGTAAATAGCACTTGAATCATGGACTCGAAACTTCCGATCCGTGGATTGAATTCGGTGACCCCAAATAAATAACCCCAACTTAATATAACAGTTATCCAAACCAAGCAGTACACTCAGTCGTACCGACCATACAATAATAAGTGACGCCACATGCTTTAACAACATCACATCATAAATAAGTTGGTGGGGTAAAATGCAATGTTCTCTTAAAAAAAAAAAAAAAAAGAAGATAAAAGCACATCAGTAAATATTTACTTCATAAAGTCCGCTTACATGATAATCAATCCAGCCCTATGCACCATTTCTCTAAAACGCCATAGCAATCCCCATCGATATCCCTGCTTAGTCTTTTAAAAGTCCATAATCATTAGAAACTCCTCTAGTATCCGCATGAATTTCGCAACAAAAGCCTCTAGGTGGAAGATAACCTTCGTGCCCATCTTAACCCTGTGTTCATAGAACGCAGACCAGTAGATCACATCCGCCTTCAGCGCATCATCAACCATTGGAATGAGTTTGAATGTTAAAGTCTTGAGAATAGTCGTGGGGGGGATACAATGGGTGAGTAGATCGTAGAGCTTGGCTCGGACTGCCAGGATGCGGGCTGGGGAGTGCTCCTCCATGATTTCTTTCGCGACTTGGCTTATGAGAGCTTCCCAGTCCGGGGGAGGGATCGGGGTTGTATCTGTGATTTTCTCACTGCTTGAGGTTAGAACCATGTACGAGGGTTTTAAGAACGGAAAGGGGAAAGGGAAAAGGAAAAGGGGTAATACTTCTGTGCATGAACCGACTCAAACATCAACAGCGCCCTCCTCAAATTCCTCCCACTCTCCTTCGCAATCCTACCATTCATCGCTGCATTGACAGTCCAGCCCTCCCTCATGGCACTCTTCTCCAGCACCTCACAAATCTCCCCCTCCGTCGGGGCCGCCACCCTCACAAGCAAAGTCCGGCTCCTAATCGGCGCAATAATATTCGCCGTACTATCAGCTAACAAAATCAACCTCAGATTCGGGCTATATTTCTCCATCGTCCTCCTCAAAGCCGCCTGCGCATCCCTCGTCAGATGATCCGCCTCGTTGATAACCACCACCTTAAACTTCTGTCTCGCACTCTGATCGACCTGCTGTGTTTGCGCGACCTCCTTCAACAAATCCTGCACGACAACCCGGTCGTAGTTCCCGACATCTGACGGCGTGATCTCGAGGTGGTAGACCGATGCTACGATGTTAAATTCTAGTTTGCGAGCAGAGGACGTTTTGAAATACCCGGCTGTCGATTTTTATCTTCTCGACGCCCGAGCCGTATAGTTCCTTTAACGTAGCTACAATTCGCGTTTTCTTGCCGGCGCCGGAAGGCCCGTAGACTAGGAGATGGGGAAAGTCACCGCTTTGGGCCTAGATGTGGTGTGAGTTTGAGATCATAGGGATGGGAAGTGGACGTACAAGAGAACGTAGTCTTTCCGAGAGGTCTCCATGATAGCTGAGTTGATCGAGAGATCTGGGACGGTGTTTATCTACAAGCAGCGCCATAGTGTCGGGAGTAAGGGTTGTGGAATGGTAGTATAAAATATCGTGAAAAGGGCTTTCAGGTTTGGAGAAGACGCGTCTGGCGTCGAAGTCGCGTAAAGAGATTGTTGGACTGAAATTCTAGGCATAGGCTTGAAGGGACAAGCTCCACCACCTTGACTAAGGACCTCTTTTATTATGTTCCATGCCATTGTTCCTCTGGTTTTATCAACTTCGATACATAAAATATTGTTTCACTCCACACCCACCCCTAAAATCAGATAACACTTCCATGCCCCCTCCCCAGAGGGAGCTACAACTATAAATAACACAAAATCATGCAAGCAAACATCCACTGGCATCGTTGGTTCCCACGTCCGATTTTCCCTCGAAATACTCACACAGTTGGCCCATTGAGTCAAGAGGTGGATGAACAAGATTTTACGTATACCAATTCTGGTTATAAAGACTGTGGGCTAGGAAAGAACGGCGTTTTCTTCTCCTCTAATATAGGATGCAGAATCCTTAATAAAGTTGCGATGATCCTCCAGTGCCAGCATGCCAATAATCTCGTCCTGGATAGGAGCGACAGAGTCCTTACCCGGGTTGAAGTCTTTTTCTATTTTGGTTTTCAGGGTTTTTCCCGTAAGCGAGGTGTGTGGGTTGGACTTTATCAAAGTATATATACAGTCTTGGAAGTGTCGAAGACAGAGATAATGCAGCTACTGTTAACAGAAGGATTCACCAAATTTCCCGAGCTTTGGAAGAAGGTGAGACTTCACTGATGAGATGGAATGCGAATCATGTCACATAAGTCATAAACACAGAAGCAAGTTGATTGTCAATGGATCAAGATTCAACAGTCATCTATCAACCACATTGTTCTCTGGGGTACAGTATAATTTGGCAATCTGTCCAGAGTTGATGGCTAGCCCAAACTTTCGTGTTCAGGACCATCGTTTCCATCGTGACTCCCAAGAGCGCACGTCTTCTTCCACCTGTCTCAAATTATCCGTCCTATGGATAACCCCGTCCTACTGCCTTCTGCAACGAAACCCCGGAAACATATACAACGAAATCGCGCAATCACACTCTTACGAGATATGATCGCGGGGCCGCGGATTCGGCTTCGTGTGGCGTGTCAGAACCCAGCATGACCGCTGTTTTAAGAAGTTTTTTTTTTTTTTTCTTTTTGGTTGTTTTATTGGTTGCGTCGCAATCTAGTGAATGGATGGCCATCTTTTGCCCCTCTTTCATTTCAATCCCTCGAAATTAAATCAAATCATCGTCGAATGATCAACCCATGTCGTCGAGAGCTCCGGGCCGTATATTCTTCCTCTCCTGAAGAACAGCAGGAATCGGAATTATAGCCACATCGAGATCCTCCACAGTCTAACTTGACACGATCGCCACGACGGGTAATGCCATAGCGTTCGCAGGTACAGCTCGTCGAGCTGCCATCGCTGAGGGAACTAGCAGAGCTAGGAGAGGAACTGTCGGAGCGGCTAGAAAGAGTAGATCTGGAGTCCACGGAAGATGGGGATGAGGAGATCTCATAGTCATATTCATAGTCATCGTCAAAGGTGGTGCTGCTAAAGCGAGATGTCAACTCCTCGACAGTGGGCGCGGAAAAGTCTGCTGTCAGAATATGCTTTGTCGCATTAGGTGTCATGGGTTTGGGCGATACAATCTTGGAAACAGACACCGGGCGGCCTTTGGGAATGTCGACACTGAGGTCTTTCCTGTTGTGGTGGCGAGAATCCCGTCTTGACGATAAGGATGAATGCTTGGATGAGGAGTGCTTGGATGATGAGGATGATTTTCGTGACGATGTTTCGACGTCAAGGATGTTCAAAACTCGGCCGGTGGTGGGCTCGGTGGTGGAGGCTTCACTAGGATCATGGGATACGTGATACCCATCGATGATATAGTAATACCAGTATCGCTGTCCGGGAACGAGTGTGGTGCCTTGGAAGCGGAAGGTCCCCTTCCAGCTACCAGACTTCGATGATGACTTGTCCTTGGAGAGCGGAAGTTGGCCGGTGTAGTTGTCCCACGAGCCGAGCAAATGAACGGTCTTGACGCTGGAGGATACGCGCAAGTTGAAAGACAATTGAATGGCGGCCATTGTGGATGATTAGAAAGTAACTGAGTGGAAACGTCCAGCGGCAGAATTCGTTCGAGCAAGAAGAGCTAGTTGTTGAGGATGGATTCGGAGAGTGAGGGTTCAAAAATTAGGTGGGTGTCGTTGACCAGCAACGGATGATTAGAATAGAATGAGCGAAGTTGATATTATGAGCACAGCTCGAAGGTACGGAGCGAAAACGACGAAAAAAAGGACACGGGAGTTGAGGAACTAGCTCTGGAGGATTGAATGCTTGCTGAGGAGAGGAAGAAGAGAAGAGATGGGGGGGCACCAGTTGGCTTTATGGAGGAGAGCGGGAGGCTGAAGTGAGTGGGGGGGGTGGGCGAGTTGAGCGGACACAGCACAGCTAGCAACTTGGCACCGTCTTGCACTTGCACTTGCTTGCACTTGCCTGTACTTGCCTGTACTTGCAGTTGCACTTGCAATTGGCCCAGTGCAGGCTCCATGCAGCTGATGGGAAAGCCAAAAGCAGGCTGGCACCCCATCCATGGCAAGCGTTCCACTCACGAGCGTCCAGGACCAGTCACGGGGCCGAACCGCGCAACCCAGCACCATTCGAGAGGGAAGCGAGAGCAAGCGAGAGCAAGCAACTGCAGCAGAGGCGGCGCGTAGGCATTGGCGGGATGCGTGCTGGGCGACTAGATCCCGGCCGCCGTGGGCCACTCACAGCACGAGTAGGCCTTCTCGCTTGCGCCGTCGGTGCAGCACAGGCGCACCGTCCCCCCTCCCGTCGTCCCCCCCCCAAGCATCTAGGCATCGGGATCTCTCCCAGCATCGTCTGGATCGCCCGGCCGTATTGGATGGCCAGGCTCCCGAGAGGCCGAGAGGACGTGTGATTGCGGAGAAAGAACAAAGGCCCAGGGATGACCACGACGGCTGGAAACAGCCCTCACACCTGCAGCATCGGCATCAGGTCGAGAAGGTGTGTATATCCCCCTCCCCGCGGCAAGCTATATGCGCACGCACGCACCGAGCCGCTGAGAGGGACATCGGTCATCTGATGCCAGGAGAGACTGTTGGCAGCGGCGCATGGAGAGCTGCTCCCCGGGCGTGAAAGGGGTGAAAGGGGTGAAAGGAGCCATAGGGCTGCGAAGCCGACGAGTGGCATACGAATGGTCGGTCAAAGTTGACACCAAGGCCACTTGCTCGAGAGGCCGCACGTACGTTGAAATTGCACTTTTGAGTGGGACATGTGCACAGCCAGTCTCCATGGGAGAACATGGGAGGACCCTCTACCTTTCCCACGTCATAAAGAAGCTCATGGACGTCGCGTGTGGGTGCTCTCCTGGCCGGCCTGAAGGTGTGGGCCGCGAACCCCAGAATCGGGATGTTTCCCTGAAGGCAGTGTGATTTCGTGCATCCGATCGTTAGCTTCAGCGTCTAGAAGATATGGATTGATGAATTCAAGACAGCGGAGCCTTGGGGAAAAGGAGAAGGTCGGTCCGAGTCGAGGTTCTACGCTGAATCAAGAAAGTGGCTTGATTACCCGGTGAGGATGGGCACAGAGAAACATGGCTCCTTGTGATGTGATTGGATGATGTGAAGAGTCCTCTTTATTCGAGATAGAACAGAGCGGCCAAGTGACAGAGGGCGGGAGCAACCTTAGACGCCCGTGGTGGCACCTCCCTTCCTATGGTGTCCTGCCTCCATCACCCAAGCCGTGCAAGAGAAGAGTCACATATCAACGTGGGCCACGTGACATCATGATCACGTGCCGCGGAAGCCTCGTGATATGCCATGGTCTTCGGGGTCGCCCAGAAAAGGGGTTCGGCAGCTAAAGTCGATCAGCGATGACAACCTACGATCGGATAGTCTCGCCCCTCAGTCTGTCTAACGCGGCATTCTTGGGTCGTCATGATTATCTACGCGCCGACCACGAGTCTCTCCCAAGTGGATTTCTCTCATAATGATGTTATTTAACCGCCAAATCCCGACTATGGAGGCGAAGATGCCGCCAATTTTCCTCCGGCTTATCAAGGAAAGTCTCCCTTGCGATCCGTGACGCATAGGTGATACACTTTGTCTCGACTCGATGGTCTCCACAGCTACTCTGGATGTTCACTTCACACGTCGGCATTGGAGATACCTGTCGTCATCATACATACTTGAACTTCTCCAGGTGTTCAGGTATATACACAAGGTGTGAAGTGTATGTAAGTGCTGTGCTGTTGGAAGACCTTCACCTACCACTGCAACACGAGGAAACCTCTGAAGAACGCGATCGACAAGTTGCATGCGGTCCCATAGAGACTAACCCGATGTGACCGGAAGCAGCCAGAAGAACCGGCACACTCGTGCCCATAATCTGACAGAGGCGGTATTTATAGGTGGTTTACATGTGAAATAGGGGCATTTGCATAACCTCGTATACAGTACCCGGCTGGGTCCCACATCCAGTATACTTACTCTACCCCGGCGCAGCGACCGTGGCCCGACCAGCGAGATATACTTCGACACATTGGTCACAGTACGCTGATCAGTGAGGTTGAGCTTCAGGACTCAGGACTTGGAGGAGTGCGCCATTAAAGGGTAAGGTGTGTATGTGAGCGTATCGAAGCTTATCGGTTGGCCGTGCAATTCGGGAATCACGCGCCCCTGCCGTGACACATGTCAGTGGGTGGGATATTTTTAACAACATCACTTTACTTAGCGGGCTGAGTAGGAACGTCCACAACGTAAACATGCAAAATTGCTGCCCCCTTGGTGGACGTCGTCATTCCCGGTCCAATCAGGTCGCCCTCCCCGATGGACAAGGACGGCCCAGGTATGCCCTTCCCGCACATACCCGTGGTCTCGAGCCCTCCACCCTCCACCCTTCAATCTTTCTGCACCACTGCGTCATCTTCGAGATAAGGACTTCACCTCGCGTCGTGTTTGCGTGGTTTTCCCTCCACTATCATGCCTTGTGTGGAGAGTGATCTTTGGGCTTTTTGATCTTGATTGCATATATATTGCATATCTACTATGGGTGCTGTATGACATCGCTACGGTGTGGGCCAAGCACCGTCCATTCTAACCCAACAACGGCGCGATGGTGGGTCGGAGAGAGCCAGCAAACGTCTATCGAGAGCTGATTTTTCCTCGCACCAAGCTTGCCGGTAAAAAATTTCACAAGCTAAGGGGACCTAGTGAGTCAAAAATGTCGTCTTCCCTACCTAGGGACTCCCCAGATTTATAAATGTATATATATACGACCCCCCCAGGTCCTGCCTGACAATGACTTAGACGTTACCGTTCTTCATCCCAAATATCAAAGCACCGTACACTGCCCCTGACCGCGTCCACTTAGGCCGGCACAAACGTACCTTCCTTGACTCTCTAGCCTACGACGTCTAGACCAGAGCCGGGCCCTAGTTGGTACGGCCTGATAGTCCGCCGCACACGAAGTCATTAAATAGCCGCAAGCATGGCATCTTCGAATCTTCTTTCTCCGCCAAAGGGCAGTAGACCAGGGCTTCGTCGTCTTTCATCCATGACAGCGACCGAAAAAGAGATCAATTCAGGTGGCCCGGTTGTTATCATCCCAGAAAGACTCATGGTGCAACGAGCCCAATCATTCCAAGGTGGCTTTGCCGCCTCCATGGAGACCGCAAGGAATGAGCTTAATGAACTCAACCTCGAAGATGAGGAAGGCGTCCTGTCACAGTCGTCCAGCTCTCCAGAAACCCCGGGCTCCCCCCTTACCCCATCAGACGCTCCAACGGCTGATTCATTTGCCTTTGCATTTGATATTGATGGTGTTCTTATCCGAGGTGGCCGACCCATCCCGGCTGCTATTGAGGCAATGAAGGTTTTGAACGGTGAGAATGAATGGGGTATCAGAGTGTAAGGTTATCTTGCACAGATTGCGAAAGTAGACCTAACATGCGCAGGCCCTATATCTTCCTCACCAACGGTGGAGGTAAGACAGAAGCAGAACGCTGCATCGACCTATCTCGACAACTTGACATTGAAGTTGCGCCTGCACAATTCATTTGCGGCCATACACCCATGCGGGAGATGGTAGCAAAGTACAATACTGTCCTGGTTGTTGGTGGTGAGGGAGAGAAATGCAGACAGGTTGCGGAAGGGTACGGATTCCGTGATGTCATCACACCTGGAGACATTATCAAGGACAACGAGAGCACAACGCCTTTTCGAAAACTGACCGTAGAGGAGAGAGCCAACTCACGAGTACGCAATTACGGTAAAACAAAGATTGAAGCCATCTTCGTCTTTGCCGATTCTAGAGATTGGGCAGGCGATATCCAAATCATCCTCGACCTTGCCATGTCCAAAGGCGGATACATCGGTACCCTATCCGAAACCTTCGACGAAGGGCCACCCATCTACTTCTCTCACAACGACATCGTCTGGTCAGCAGCACACGATAACGTTCGTCTTGGCATGGGCGCCCTCCGAAAGGCCGTTGAGGTCCTCTTCAAAGATCGAGCCAAGGGTAAACAACTCGAAACGATCGCCTTCGGAAAACCTCAAATTGGTACCTTTGAATTTGCAACTCGCTTGCTTCAACAGTGGCGTAAGGACGAGCACCGCATCAACCGACCTCCCGAGACTGTATACTTCGTCGGCGATACTCCCGAGAGTGACATCCGCGGCACCAATGAATTCAACGAGAAAGCTAAGAACGACTGGTATTCCATCCTTGTCCGCACGGGTGTTTTCCAGGAAGGAACAGAACCAATGTACAAACCTCGAGTAGAAGTCGGCAACGTTCTTGACGCCGTCATGCACGGCATCAAGCGGGAGATGGCAAAGCTTGGCAAGAGCGGCCATTCCATCCCTCTCACAACCGCGACGCTGCAGAATCTATCTCTCAACGGCGACGAGGTTGTGACTGGCAAGCCATCTCCTACTGTTCAGATTGGGGAGGTTTCCCCTCCTTCTTTGGTATAAGTTTGCATTGCGTGGGATTGGGATTCGACGATGGCTAGTTTCATTATTGGGGGGGGGGGCGTTCTAAAAATTTGTTATCAATCAGATACCCTGGCACGCATACGAGATTGCCTGCCTGTATGTGACTGGTGTGCTCGGATTAAGCTAATATTTCGTTGATGAGAGTACACGAGAAGATTCTATTTATTCTTATTCCATTCTATTTAGACTCGGTCCTTACTCGTGACGTGAGATCAACGCCCCAGTATATAGAAATTGACTACCTTAGCATCCTAATATCTGGAATCCCTAAGTCTGTATCGTTTGTAGATCTACAGTAACATCAATGTCCTAACCTATCTCTGGGATTAACCTGTATTCCGATATCTATAATTGGACTCGACATCTCCAAGTTCCGACGAATCTAGATTCCACATCCTACCTAGTCAAAGAATGCACCACCTGAAACTCCCAAAAAAATCATTTCCTTATTCTCTTCCCGCGCCCTTGCTTCCCGCCTTGGCCCCTTCTTCAATAACGATGCCTCAGCAATCTAATCAATTTAATCAATTTAATCAATTTAATCAATTTAATCAATTTAATCAATTTAAACCAATCAATTTAATGATCAGTCAATGGCTCGAGATAAAAGTCGTGAAATCACTAAGGATGGAGATATGGAAGATTACAAAACCTGTTACAGCTGTAGAATATTGATCTGCGGCGCTGGGATCGAACCCTTTGGGGTTGAAGGAGGGTGAAAGATGCTCAGCTATCAATCAATATCGATATTATATTTATTGTATCAATGTCTGGAGAATTACGGGATGTGGAGGAGTTTGACGTAGGATATGAATTGCGGTGCATGCTGAAAGGGAGGAGGGATTTATTTATGTTGCGTGTCTACAGACAAGTACGTATACCCAATACCTCTGAATCTCCGGCGGGTAAGTAATCGAGCAGCAGCAATCAATCAATCGAATCCCCGTTGGAATGTAAAACTATGTGTGGGTCTGCAAGATTGAAAATTTTGGAATGAAGGGCTAGATATACATGTATATGAATAATGAGAGTTAAGGCATTTTCCTTGCCTTGTTTTGTTAATCTATACTGGGATCTGATGTAAATCGACATCCTGAATAAAGTCCCGAACGATGAAATAGATTTGGGCTGCTGGCTCTCCATAACTGGCTCGAATTATAATGCTGGATGACGAAGTTGTATATGTTCCCACTCAAGATCGTGAAGCAAGCAAGATTTTTCCTCCGCTGTCTGTGTTACAATTTGTGAGAGTTGTCTTCTGCACAAGGTTTGAATAAGTGAAAAGGGAATGGAAAAATGAAAAGACGTAAGGGGGTCTCCTGATTGGGCTTCCCACGGTCTGAATTGGAATGTGATCCTATATCGCGACTGACACCACAGGATCCTGGTGGGCCTCGAAATACACGTGTACTTGGAAGGTTGGAGATCGGACAAGCAGGACCAACCCTACTCCGCTATTCTCATGCCGAATGTTGTTCCAACTCCAAAGGGGTAAATTGTGGCTGGCCTCACCTGCATAGCCGACCGTTCACCTGTATTCGTAGGTACGGGTACACCATGATCGTGATCCGACAGGAGCACGTGACCAGTCACGGCTTTGCACATTGGGGGCTTGCAACACCACCATGTCCCAGAATGCGTCGGCGCATCGAGATTTCTGATGCTGATGGTGGAGTAGTGCCCGTAGCGGACCTGAATCTCCGATCACGCAAGTTCATCTGGATGAAAGGATGATTCGGTCACTCACCACATCATGACGTGAGACACTCCTCCCTTTTAGTCCCTCGGTCGTCCCCCTCTGCGAAGCATGGGCAGCCCGTTAGTTCCTCCTTTCCGATCATCGTAATGGTCGGACGCGGATCCTCGTCCCGTTTGGTGGTGAGCTGGATTTGGAAGGGGGCGGGCGACGCACGTCGCAGGAGAAGTTGAACAGAAATCCAGCGACTTGTGTCTCAGTCCCCCAATCAGGCAGGAATCTCGCGGCGAAGGGGGGCCCAGGATCTGTGAATGCTTCTGATTGTTCTGGCCGGGTTGCCAGTCACAAAGGATGGGATCGTGCCCTACACCGCAATAGGTTAACAAGGGATCACTGGGACTCCGGGAACTGCTTTCAATCATTTCATTGACGAGACGAGACGAGACGAGACGAGACGAGACGGGCCACCTAATATCGCGCGCCTCACCCAAGTACGACCGTCATACACCAGGCCCAGGAAAACAGATAGAGAGATAAGCCGAGAAATAAAAGCAAAACAAAAAGAAGACACTGGACGTATCGTGCAATGCGCCCGCCCTATTTCTCTGACTAAGCGGCTCTGATTGGCTGCCGGGGCTGAGCCAACATTTTAATCTTCATCTCTCAGCCCAGGCCGGCAGCGCTTTACTTTTGTAGAGCAAGGCCATGTTCGTAATGATGGAAACACACAACCCTACGCTTGGGGCGACCTGGCTCTGCTCCATCATCTTCCACCATCACCCGCCCTCGCCCATCCACCACCCACCCATCCCCACGACTCCACATCCCCGTCTGGATATTAATTTCGCAGACTTGAAGACATAACCCCCCTCGCCCTCCGCGATGCACACGAGCATCTGACATTGTACGAAACGAAAGCCCCTTCACCGTTCCGGCGATCCACCCACCTTCTCAGTCTTTCAACCTTCTCCCTTCTGCGCCCGTCATCCCCACCCATCATCATCAACGCGCCATCGGTTTCCATCACATCCACGATGGCGTCGGCAAATAAACCCTCCTCCGCTCCCCGACGCAAGTCGACCAAGGGCAGCTTGATCGTCACCTGCAAGCTGTCGCCCCAGCTTCTGCAAAAGTTCGCTCCGGTGCCAACAATCAAGCCGGAAGAATCACCATCAAAGGAGCCATCCTCCCCAACGTCAGATACAATTCCTTCCGCGACCCTCTCGAATGGCGATGTTAAATCCGAGTCGAATCCCAACACCCCCAATCCTAACGGCACTCCGGTCCCATCATCGATGCCACCACCAACGGAAGCCATCAAGAAGAAGGGTGTGAAGAGGAATTCTGCTGTTGCCCTTGGTCCAGATGCGCCTCCAAAAGTGAGAGGCAAGCCAGGCCCCAAGAAAAAAGCGCGACTGTAAGTATATAAATCGCATATCATCTGCTACGCCTATCCACTCTCGAGGCTTGCCTTGCGAGAGCAATAACACCACCCTGTTCTTCAATATTCATCACCAAGGTCGCGTGTAATTAATCATTTGCTAACTATATCTGTAGTGAAGATGGCACCATCGACCACTCGAGCACTCCCAAGACAACTACGACGGGCCACAAACTTGGACCCAAGGCCAATCAAGGGGCAATAAATGCTGGATTGCGTGCGCTCGACCGCTCGGGCAAGCCGTGCCGTAAATGGAAGAAGGGAGAGTTCACACTTAAGAGTTTTACAGGTGTCGTCTGGGGTATTCCACGCTGGACCGCACCACCAAAGGTGCAAGTTAATGGCGTCTCAGAAGACTCGACATCTGGTAGCAGCGGCAAGGAAAACAAAGAGAGTAGCCACTTGGAGAGTGATAAGAGCAATAGTGCTGTCGACGTCGAGATGGGCAGTACTGCAAGTCAAAATGTCAACTCGCCGGCTCCAGCCCAAGTACCACCCGTTGCTGCACCCACACCCTCTATCGCCGTCGAGGCTTCTGCCTAAGACTCTAATCTCTTTAATTGAACATCGCTCGAAGTTACGGTTCTAGTGCAATGTCTATTGACTGACGGCATCAACCTTCTGTCTACACGATTGTACTATTGGATCTAAAAAGCCTCCCCCCCCCCCCCCCCCTTCCCTACACAGAGTTGATAGGAAGTTGTTCGTATGTAAAAACCTACTCATTTCTACCTCCTTGGCAGGTTTTTCTAGGTCTGGAATTCATGGGGCGTTTTACCAAAAGCAAGAACCCTTTTGCCAGGTGTATCTGGACGGCGTAATGGGCTGGTGATGGATATGTATTATAGAATAGCACCCATCATAGTACGATTAGAGAATACAGGCAAGGTGGCTTTGACCTCCTTATCTCTCAACGCCTAGTCACTACGCTTCTTTATAGTTAACATTAATGGACTGTTTGATTTCGTCTCCAGGAGATACGTGAAGAAGTCCTTAGTCCTTATCAGCCACCAATGCATAAAGCCAATAAATAGGATTCTAAACGGCCGTTCCGATAAAATGTCCCAGGTAACCAACAATTTGTTTCTCTAAGGTCAAATCAGAACAGTTTTTATAACGTGATACTTGTCTCGTGACATACCCCTACTGTTCTCCAGCTAGAATCGGCTTAGCCCCGTAATCGCTTCCAGATACTTATGGCGTCTTGAGACTACCTCGACAGCATCTATCCCCACTACGTATCTGAGATTCTGCCTATTCACAAGTCACAAGATGGACTCACAAATAATTTGGCTTTGGTAGAGCTTGTTAGGCCTCCCTTTTCTATCCACACGCTGAGCTGACCAATGAACGATTAATCACCACATCATCGACACCTTCCCTGCCTGGCCACCTCTGACTGAGAGCCAGATATAGGTCCGGAGTTTCACGAAACTGGGGGAGACATTGTAATCATTCTGGGCAGCAGCTGCTTTGAGCTCTCTACAGCCAGATTTTGTCGATCAACATTGTGTAATTGTGACACAGACATGACCAATTCATACCCTTCGGGCTCCCCGGGAGTTCCAGAGTCTAGTATGCCGACTGGAGCTCCCGGGCTTATGCCACGAAGGTCTTCATATGCTTCAGTTGTTTCCGGCACAGCTTCAGCCATGTCACAATCATATCAACAGCCTACACGATCTGGTGCTTTGGCACATCTTCTAAACGAGACCAACGACTTCACCCACGAGCCGCCCTATCCAGGCTTCGGCGGAAATACACGACACGACTATCGGGGATATGATATGGACTTTAACACAAATGGGGGAAATCATGCCCACTCGGGATCGTGGGGTCGTGGTGGACAGTTACCAAGTTTCTCCAGCGCATTTGGGCCACTCATGGCTGGAAGTGGCTACGGTGGATTGGGGGGAGGGCCTGCTGAACAGTTCTTTATTCCTTCATATCTGAAGCGCTCGAGATATGTTCGAAGGCTTGAAGAGGCTCACAAGGCGAAATACTCAACACACAGAGATGGACAATCGCCAGGGTCTTTATCGACGAGTACCAGCAGTATCAACCTGCAAACGAAAATGGCCCCTTCGCATCGAGGCATGACTTATGAGATAATCGAGAAAGCTTCCCCAATCGAAAATATATCACTACCTCCTCTGCCGACTAAATGGAATTCGCAAGACAAAAACGCGGCGTTGGAGGTGTTTTCGGAGGGCTTGGAGGTCAAGTTCACGGGAATGAAATCTACCACGGATCGAGATCATGAGGCGTCCTCCATCAGAGCGGACCAGTACATGCCACCGCAGTGCGGCATATATTATTTTGAAGTGACCATTCTATCACGCAAAAGAGAAGAGTACGTCACATGACCCATTCCGCTCTCTCATATATCCAGAGATCTAACATATGATACAGAAGCTCTATTGCTATAGGGTTTTGTGGCAAGAGCGTGCCCTTGTCTAGGATACCTGGCTGGGAACCCGATTCCTGGGCATACCATGGTGACGATGGAAACACCTATAGTAGTCAGACCAACGGAAAGGCCTATGGACCACCATTCTCAGCGGGGGATATAATAGGATGTGGGATCAATTTTAGGACAGGATCCGCTTTTTTCACCAAGAATGGGGATTCTCTAGGTTCGTTTCCTAATTTTCAGTCTTGCTGATTTTCCCCGATTCACTTATTTGGAATCCTTAATCAAAAATATTCATTGACGATCTCTTAGGTACTGCCTTCCATAATATCAAGGGAAGGTACTTTCCTTCTGTCGGAATGAAAAAGACCGGCGAGCATGTTAGGGTAAACTTTGGTCAAACACCATTTGTTTTTGACATAGACGGAATTGCAGCGGTTAGTGAAAGAAATTCTTCATCATTACCATCTACTTCAGCATGCCTATCTCTCCAATCCACGAGGACAATATTCCATATGTAGAAGCTTATCGTGTCGGTTTCTTCTTCACTCCGGAAAGCTACGAAGCATCTAGAACTGTGGGCTAATAAAATCATAGATGGAATCGCAGACTATTACGAACGAGATTAAAGATACAAGGTAAAGCTAGGGCTAGTAATCTATTGCATTTTCTTTACTAATTTCTCACAGTACAGAGGATCTTGCTCCACCATTGAATGAAACGGAGCTGATTCAATCACTCGTATGTCTTTTGTTGCCGAGATCGATACATCTCTCTGACACTTACAGGTACTTCAATTTTTAACGCATGACGGATACGTCGAAACGGCGAGAGCATTCGCAGAAGAGCTTCATTCAGAGAAGAAGGCCTTAAGCTTGGATCCGCATGCGGTAATCCATGGGTGTGATATAAAGGAGGATGAGGATGCAGCGCATCGTCAACGTAAGTAGTTCGGAAGATCTAGATCGACCCCATGATTGACAATCCTCAAGGAATACGAACCGCTGTGCTGGACGGAGACGTTGATAAAGCCCTCAAATATACTAACGCCTACTATCCAAGTGTACTTAAAGATAACGAGCATGTCTACTTCCGATTAAGATGCCGAAAATTTATTGAGATGATTCGGCAAGGAGCAGACATACTGGATTCGACCGCGACCCATATTTTAAGGAAGAGCAACGGACATAGCGGCGACTGGGACGAGGATATCTCCAACAACGACATGGAACTGGATGATCGTCATAGTGAGAACAATTGGGCGGACAAGATGGACACGGAAGAATCTTTAGAGCAGCGAGTCCAATATGACGCATTGGTAAATGATACCATAGCATACGGCAGGATATTACAAGCGGAGTTCGAAAATGATCCACGCCGAGAAGTCGGCCAAGCTTTGACAGAGGCATTTGCTCTAATAGCGTATACAAATCCTAGTTCAGCAAAGGAAGTAGCCCATCTTCTCGACCCAAGTCAAAGAGTAGCCGTTGCAGAGGAACTGAACTCTGCCATCTTACGTGAGTCTCTTCAATATCTCCCTTTTATATGACCTTCACCCTCCATACTAACTTGCACAGTTTCGCTCGGCAAATCCTCATCCGCAGCTCTCGATAGACTACACCGGCAAACCACTGTTCTATTAGAGGAGCTGACCAGCGATTCCGGGCCCGCTAGTTTCGTCGACATAGACGACGTACTGTGGGAAACCAACCCGCACATCTCCTAACAAAGTAATACTCTCAGATGGTGACAAGCCATGGGGATGGGAATTCGGGATTAGCCATTCAAATACGGACATCGTAATACGGCTGTTTTCCCATCCAGGAATGAGCCCATCCTCCCTGATTCTGATCGAGCGTTCCATGTTTTTCTGTCTTTTTTGAGACATTTGATGAGTGCCTTGCATTTTCTGTGCGTTGTGGATAGCGTCGTGTTTTCCTGGTCCTTGACTTTTTTTATTTTCCATCCAGGTTAGGGATACTGGCCGGCCGGATTGATGGGTCGAAATTTTGACGATCAATGGTCATTGGGTGGGAAGGGTGCTTTGAGTATGGATGGGCTTTACAGCAAGGGTTTTTTTGGAATGGGGTTTGAGAGGGAAATGAAACAGAGAAGAAAGATAATTTCGATAGAATTGAGCTGGTTGGGTTCAGGATTGTGAATGCCTCCCCTCTCATTGGAAATGTTGCTTCGCCCCTCATCTCACAGTTCTTCGCATAAAAAATCTAGACTGGATTGGTATACAAGATCTAGGGCATTAAGAATTGATCGGTACAAGTTCCTCTGGATCCAATTATCTAATCTTATCCGGTCCTATCGCTGCATGGTGGTCCATTTATATGTTCTTTTTCTGGCTCTGATATAAATATTGCCCCACCCAGTATCCGAGAGCATACAATCGTAAAAAATGGAAGGGTAGATGAAACAGAGAAACAGGCTCCTGAACCAAGCCCTCTCATTCCCCGAGTCTTCAACGGAAATATACAAGGATAGGGAGCAGGTGAAGTGGTGTAGTAAAAACGCAGTGCATACCACCATAACCTAACCTCGAACGCCAACACGGTAGAGAAAAAGAGGAAAAAGATACGACGCCAGAAAATAAATGGGCTTTGCAGCTTCCCTTCATATCTCGCTCTGAAGAAAGGATAATCCACCCGCAATTCAAAGTTAACTCTTGTCTCCGCCACCTCTCGCGCTCTCAATTCTGATTTCACCACATGCATCCATGACATCACCACCCAAACCCCACCACCCCCGGTTCAACTCGTGAGAGAGAAAGAACATCACGATAATCCCACCGCTTCCATATCGCGCATCAGGACCGCCATCTGGGCCCGCTTTGCTGCCTCGGCCACAAGATTGAAATCCCGTAGAAATGGGGATGCGGCATCCGTTACGGGCGGCGGCCTTTGTTGTTGGGTTTGCGCTTGCGCTTGGGGTTGCGATTGTGATTGTGATTGTGCTGGTGGGGGGAAGGATTGCGGCGCTGATGTAGGGGCGCTGCTTTGAGTCGAGGTCGAGGTCGAGGTCGAGTTCGAGTTCGAGTTCGAGTTGAAGTTTGCTTTGCTAGGGAAGTAGGAAGCGGCGAGGGATTGTGGTTGTGAGGCCGAGGGCGAGGAGAGTGGCACTTCCATTTCCTTCTTCTTTTGTTCGAGGCGCTGGAGATTGGTTTCTTGAAGGAGACTTGGGGGTTTGTTTGGCTTTGGGGAGGGAGAGGAGAAGGTTGGAGAGGAGATCTTTCGAGGAAGAAAGCCTCACCGATATCGTTCCACCTTTTGTCGTCCTAAACCTCGGACCAGGCGAATGACGGCAGGGCCTCGCACGTAAATGGGGGTGAAGCCGGGGTAAACAAACGAGGTACAGTACTACCTCCGGTGCTGTTGTTGGAACACTCGATGATTGTGCGGAAAGCGTTGAGGCTTTGTAGATGTATATATATCTCTCCAGGCGGGCTGATGAAAGCGACGGCCCTGCCCTGTTGGTTTTGCCTTCTCTCGTCTTGCAGTGCCTCCGTATTGGGTCTCTGACTGGATTTGGCCGAGGGCCGTGAAGGGGTCTTCCGACTGGCGATCAGCCTATGAACGTATCCTCTGGCATAATCAGCCGAGACGGTTATGTACCCCACGAAAACCGGGAGAGATCTCGAGGGTCGCTTGAGCGATGGGGCGAGGACAACAGATATGGGGCTTGCCACTGAGCGTTTTGACGAGGTCGGAGAAGGCGATGCGTCAACGGGCGTCCATATATGGTACATCCGTCATCTCTTCGAAGCTGTCGGAGGACAAAAGCGTTCTTACCTTCCATCTGTTTTCGTCAATCAGAGTTCATGCACGAGACTCCATCAGACCAGACGACGCATCTACCCGAGATCTCGCCGGTCAAGGATGCAACTGACTTGCACAGTTTCACATGCTTGCACGTGCCGTGGCCGTTGCCGTTGCAGCCTTATAGCCTCACCGCGTAAAATATGCCAAGCATGACATTATTGAGCTGACTGGAGAGACGCGGTGCTTGTTTTTTCCCCGTTGATATCCTCAACATGCCTAACTATGGGTTCGATGACGAGAACGAGACCGAGACCGAGACCGAGAATGAGAACAAGAAACCCCAAGGTACATTCACGAGACAAACCGCAAAACTACAAAATATCTTCTCCATCCCGGCTCCGGTGAAGAGATTATTCGATCTGGTTCCTATCGTTACTTATCCTCCGGAGGAGCTGCCCCAACGCGCCCCGAAGGCTGTAAGAATACCGAGATTGTATGTTTTCATTACGGAGAAGGATGCTGCTGCTGGCCGGCCATCTTTCAATCCCACATGCTTGAAGTGGCAGGTCAGTTGATGAGAATCTGGATGAAGGGATAAGGACTAATTGACAGAGTAGACTTTTCTTAATATTGCTGGCATTGATCATCGTTTGGTTTCGTCGAACAACCACGCTTCTCCGACAGGAATTCTACCATTCCTGTTGCCTGGTGTACAACCAGCAAATGCACCTAAAGATTCAGCTCGTCCTATCCCTTCGAATAAACTAGTCAAGTATGTCTCGACACATGCCCCGGCCATAGAGGAACCTTCTAGTATGCGCTATGAAGCATATCAGTCTCTGCTCGATCAGCGGATACGAAATGCCTGGGTAATTTCCCGCAATTGCAACCCCCCCCCCCCCCAATTCTAACATATTACAGCTTTATACCCTCTACCTCGAGCCCCTAAACTTCAACTCAGTAGCCTACAGACTCTACGTCTCACCTACCTCCTCTAGCGCTATGGTACAAGCTACAATCGCCCATAAATTACGCGCAGCTGCTGAAGACGAACTACTCAAAGCCTCTTCCATCATAGACACCGATGACCTATACAGCGAAGCGGACAAAGCATTCGAAGCCCTATCTATTTTGCTAGGAGAAGATGCATGGTTTTTCAATGGCGAGAAACCATCGTTGTTTGATGCGAGTGTGTTTGCATATACGCATTTGTTATTGGATCGCAGTTTGGGGTGGAAGGAGGAGAAACTCTGTAGGGCATTGAGGAGGAGGGATAATTTGGTAAAGCATAGGGAGCGGTTACTTGTGCGATATTATGGTGGTTAGGCGTGATTGTGGTCGATGAGGGGAAATAGCACTCCGTTACCTCATTCCTCTTCTCAACTCTCCAGCCTCTTGCCAGCTCGTTCAGGTAAGATTACGTGCGGAAACTTTACTCTCTTATATTGTCCTTTGCCCATATTTAAGACTTTTCGGTCACAGTCTAGCTTACAAACCCAGGAGAATCCTTGGCAGCATATAAATAAGAATCCTAGAAGTCCTTATGTTCTCTTTCTCCAAAGCATTCGTACTTTCCAGATAGGCTTTATTCCCCACCAAGTCCTTAGCTAAATTCTTAATTTCACCCTCATTTCTTAATAGAGATCCTTCGTACTAATAAACTACCACTTTCTTTCTACACATCACATATCTCACTTCTTCCATATCTCTCTTCTAAGGCCGAGCTTCTTTGAAATATTCCTAGAAACCCAACTGCTTTTACGCATATTTCGAGATAGGCCATCCTAAAAGAAAGACTTGGTAACTGCAGGCACGCTTCTCAGGAACCAGAATGAGGCGAAGTTATGCTTCGGGAATGGGGAGATATACTAGGTGACTCTCATTAACTGTGTGGTTTGTTGCATTGGCGTGATGATATGTTGGATGGAGGTCAGGGAAGTTGACTAGCAAGATAATATCTTAAGCATTGTTGCTTTTGTCTCTTTGTCCTTGGCTATACGAATATGGGAATATGGGAATATGGGGTTGTTCTACTTGAAGGGAGAGAAAGCTCTGAATGTAGATCCGAACCATTGATTACATTCCTAGACATAGTTCTAGTCTTTGGTGGCTCTGACTTTATCTTACGGGCCCGTAAATTCACTCCGAACGCCCTCACATATCACGTGCTTTCTCCAATGAGCACCCGACACTTATTTTTGTTGCACATCTACCATCAAATGGCCATCAAATCGCCATCAAATCGCCAACCAAATCGCCTTGTCTAATATACCAAGATTTCCGTAAGAAGGAATTTAACGGACTTCTGGAAAAAAATGTTTTTAAGTTTATTTTTTTGCCAATAAGGTTCCTCCAGGCCTTAGGATTTATAATTTATAATTTAACAAAAATTGGTCTTAAATCCACTTGCAGTAGCCCCCTCCCCCGCCCCCCCCCTGGCTTTCAATTAGAGGTTACCTACCGATTTACCCTCTTACCGTCTAGCTATACCCGTCCCTAGTCTCATAGCACTCATTCGTGTCCTTGAGCACAAGATATGTAGGTAGGTAGTAGCAATACTAGATCAAGTAATAAATAGGACGACTCGTACGCTTGGCTTCGGTGGTGCTTTGGGGTATGTTGTCTTCGGTGTAAAGAACTATTGACGAGGCTATTTGCTGGGTTCGTCTCATTCGCCTTCTTTCCTTCTCTCAGTTTCTCTATATATCGCCCCCTACCAGTCTCCCACTCGTACCGTAACCACATCCACGAGACGGCGCCGGAAGCCTCTGGTCCTCGACTGGCGTCTCCGAACACAGTGGGCGATCACATGGAGAGGGTTAGTGTGCGGTATGTGACGGGTTCTTTATGGATTCTCATGCAATACTGTTGGTGCTTGGAATGTTAACAGGGCACTTGACATATGGTATAGAGATGGGAGGGGTGAGGAGTAATGATGCTGGCAATTACGCGGAATTGATAAATAAATTATGAAGTACTCTCTTTGGAAACTGATATCTTTCAATTTACTATCACGTGCCAAGACCTGAGACGGCATATGGCGGTGCATTGAACCAACCCCACGCCGCGTCACATTCATTTACGGAAGAATTTATGCAGAAACCATATTTAAATAGGCATCCAACATTCACTTGGAACGATCATCTCCCACGATCTCTATTATTTCTCATAGTACTTCAAGATTTGAAGCTTCAAACGCACCAACATGGCTGCTCCCAACAAATCAACGGATCCTGGTAGCCCAGTCGGTCCAGCATCTCCTGTGAGTATATTTTCTTTGGAGCTTTTCTGCATTGTTTCTTATCTCCCGCACGGGGCAAATACTAAGACTTTATATATAGACCAAAGCTGTAAGTGGTGCTGAATCACCTACAACTGCTCGAGCATTAGATTTGGATGACGACGATGTTCCGGAATCCGGTGCTTTGGACATCGATGCGCCTGCTGCTCCCAAACCCGAAGAGGTTGCACCACCAAAGCCTCCTCGCCCTCTAAGCCCTCAGCAACAAGCGGAGAATACTCTCAAAGAAGCTTTTCCCAGCATCGATGCGGCTGTTGTCAAGGCTGTCCTTACCGCTAGCGGTGGCCGTGTTGAACCTGCTTTCAATGCGCTTTTAGGTATCAGCCGGTCATGGTAGATACTCGAGCCTTACTGATAAACAGTACAGGTATGTCGGATCCTGATGCCGTTATAGAACCTACACCTCCACCACAACCACCTCGACCGACTGCAAATCGCGTTGGATCTACCGCTCGATCACAAGTCGAAGCCGATGAGCAATATGCTCGTCAACTTGCCGAGCAATATGAAGGTGGTGGATCATATCGAGGCGCTAGCAGAGCACAGGGTGCCCCTCGCCGCCAACAGACAGGCCTAAAGCCAAACGAGATGTATGACGAGAACGAGAACCACAGCTTCATCGACGATGACTTGCCTGTTATCAAGGAGAATTTCAAGAAGGGGTTCCTTGAAACACAGAGTAAGTTTAATGGCTGGATCACGAATCTGAAGAAAAAGATTGATGGAGAGGATGAGGAAGGTCCTGGACCAAAACCTGGCTACAGCAATGGGAATACCCAATATCGCAGAAGCGGCGATGGCAGACGAAGTGGGGACTACAATCGTTACGATGCTGATCCTCAAGTCCTCAGCGATGATTTTGCAGGAATCCAAATGAATAATGATGGTAGTAAGTTTGATTCTGAGATTTCTACAGACGTTCTAACAGTTTCCCCCCAGCTCCTGCGCGTCGTTCAACCCGTCCACTCGCAAACCCTGATCTCTTCAAACCAACCCCAGCTTCACCAAAGTCGTCAGATGGCCGTAAGGTCTCGTTCCAGGGTGGACCACCGGAGGAGATAGATATATACAGAAGCTCACCCAAAATGAGCGCAAAGGATACTACGACGTCTTCTGCTGCTAAACAAAGCAAATGGCAGCCTCTATCTGCAGTTGACCCCAGCCCCATTGGCGAAGGCGAGAACGACCCATTCAGCCTTGGAGATAGTGAGGATGAGAAGGAGTCCAAGGATCGTGTTGGCGGAAAGGAGATCAAGATGGATGATACGGAGAGACTAAAGAAGGCAGCTGCAGAAGCTATGGCCGAAGATATTGGTGAATCTACAAGAAAGCCAGAACCAGCCGAGACGGTGGGGACTAAGGATAAGATTGCCGACGACAAATTGACAGGGAAATCATGAATCCGCGGACTAGGTTGTATTGAGTCTGATTTGCAGGATCTATACAGACGTCAATGATATCCACGATGAGTTTCTCTTGATTAGGCAAGCAAATATGTGAACAGTGATCCCCCGTTATGGAGCATAACCCAATGTAGCTTGTTGAGTAGGTAAGCTCTAGCATCATGCCTGTAAAGAAAATTACCTAGATCCGCCTCAGCCTTGTCCCTCAACCCTTCAGCCTTGTCTTAACCACGTGGCCAGACAAGAGTTATCATTGGCTCTCCGTCACTGACCCAGAAAGTTGGAATTTAACTCGCGGCAATTTGGCAAAATACTAATAATGGTCCCTGAACATGGCACATCCCCCTCTCCTCCTCGATGATAGCATGCAGTCCAAAGACAGGCCATCTGGGTGAAGCGTTGTGCAGTTCCGATGCAAAGACAGCAAGCATCAAGGATAATTTGCCCCTCGCTAGCCAGGGCCTGGTTGGCCTTGTGAGCCATAGGTCAGAGAGCTTCTCAGCAAGCGGCTACATAAGGTATCAACCTTACTGTACATACTTTCTTCTAGCCTATAAATGAACAAGATTCATCTCAAGGTCACATCCCGCGAGTCGCGTCTAGTCCAATATTCCATTCAACCCAATAATGATAAAATAAGATCCTGCTCACTACCTATTCTTCTCTTGACGCTACCTAACCCCGCCCTTCACGTGCGCAGTTGACTCGCTCCCAACTCCAGCGACCTTACATCTCCCCCCTTCCTCTCCAGAATTTCCCTTTCTTCTTCGACGTCATATTTGCGTCTCTGTTGCAGGTTCCCACGAGCTGAAGAGGAGCTGCTCACTCGATTTCTGACCTGCAGTCATGAGTCGCTGCATGTGACACAGCTTCAGACTATTTTAGAGTACCTGCCTTCCCTCTCCTCGGACGCTCGCAGGCCTCCAGGGCTCTGCGGCCTGCCAACGCCGCATCATGTACGTTTCCACGACTTCTACTTCTCCCCAGAAAACAAGTCTTTGAGGTTTGACTCGGCCTTCGGCTGACAATGCAATGCATATAGGAAGTTCGGCAAGCAGATCCAGAAACGTCAGCTCGAAGTTCCAGAGTATGCAGCGAGCTTCGTCAATTACAAGGCCTTGAAGAAGGTAAGCCAATCCTAACCCGACCTGCCCAGACAATAAAAAACAGCAATACACTCTGGCGTCTCACCTGGAACCTCAAGTATGTGCGCTCATATTTTCCTAGCTCATTAAGAAGCTCTCAGCAACACCAATCCTCCCTACGCAGAATGAAGTTCGTCGACCCCTAGGAGCTGTGGACTCTCAGGCTGCTTTGCAAGCGAACAAAGCCAAGTTTTTCTTCCAATTGGTAAGGGATATATATATATCTCAGAGAAGTCATAGCAATGATGCTAAGAGGTCAACAGGAACGAGAATTAGAGAAAGTCAATGCATTTTACCTTCAAAAAGAGGCAGAGGTATGTAGAGCTTTGACATGAGCAAGATTAGTCACAATATAGCATACCGATTAATATATAATAGCTCAAAATACGTCTCAAAACCCTCCTAGACAAGAAGAAAGTGCTCCAATCTCGCAGTCAAAACACATCCAGACGCTCCGCCAAATTTACAACGTTAGAAGAGGGGTTTCAACAATTTGGAAATGACCTCAATAAACTCCAGCAATTTGTCGAAATTAATGGGACGGCCTTCTCTAAGATTCTGAAGAAATGGGACAAAACGTCAAAATCGAAGACCAAGGAACTCTATCTTTCGAGAGCTGTCGAAGTACAGCCATTTTTCAATGCGACAGTCATCAGTGAGCTATCTGACCAGGCTACTACCAGTTTACAAGAACTTGGGGCTTGGTCAGAGGGCGATAATGTTAGCTTTGAGAGGAACCCTGATCACATTGTGAGCAGCCAACATTTATTAGGAACAGATGAAGGTGATGCCGATACATTACTTTTAGAAACGGTCATTTCAGGCAATATTGATTCCTTAAAAGACCTCCTCTTGCGGTTGAAGACAGCTGCAGATCCAAATGGCTCTCGGGATCTAGCTTTGATGGAGCGAATTACAAGGACATTTCTTGCTGCCATTAATGAAGGACCGGAACAATCATTACAGCTTCTCCTAGACACTGGGCTTGTTGATGTGCAATCGGAGGATGATATCAACGAACGTAACTGTCTCCATCAATCGACAATCTATGGAAATACTTTTGTCTTAAACATTGGACTTTCAAAAGGGGTTGCTGCTAGTCGAACAGATGTCTACGGCCGTGTCCCTCTCCATTATGCCTGCATGCATGGTCGGCTCGATATGATGGAAGCTTTGTTAAATGGTATGCAAAAGTTATCTCTGAACCTCCCATGCTAACGTTTCCAGCGGATCCAACGACTATCGATTTGATAGACCATGACAACTTCACACCACTGATTCACGCTATCATCCATGGACACCTAGAATGTGCCGGGAGATTACTCGGTAAATCTGCTCGAATTGACCCCACGTCTGATGCCGATCATGTACCGTTGAACTTGGCTTGCGAACATGGTTCTGTAGCTATTGTAGAGCTTCTTTTGAAACATGGTGCAAATATCCTTCCGGATGCCGAAGGCCTTTATCCGCAACATCTCGTCGCTCGTTCCGGCCAGACCCCTCAGCTACTACTGCTACTAAAGAGTTATGGAGCAGACTTGGATCAAATTGACAAGTTATACTCTTGGACGCCACTGTTTCATGCTGCAAGTGAAGGAAATGTACCCTGCATGAAGACTCTCTTGGAAGTTGGTGTCAAGGCTAGCATCTTAGATGAGAAAGAACTCTCTGCTATGTATTATGCAGCTTGGGAGGGACATCTAGAGTGCATGCGTCTACTATCCTCTATACCCCTACCATCCAAGATTCGAGCTCAGCTCGGCTCTATAAGTAGTAGTAGTGGGAGTAGTGGACCTACACCAATGATTACTGATGTTGATGGTATCCCCGAACTCGAGCTTCCACCCCCTATTATTCCTTTGAGACGATATGGTCACAATTTCCTTGATACCAAAACCTTTATTCAAATAAGTTTCGAGGAAGGTGGAGAACAACCCTTGATCTTCTTCCATGATAGCAAATACCCAGCTGCACGACTTACGATTTCTTCGAAACTATCCGATTTAATACCCAAGAACATTTTGCTCCCATTCCAGGAAGATACTCGCCTTGTTTCCTTTCAAATTGACAATCTAGATTCATTTGCCATCGATTTTGACGTCTTTCCTACCTATGGTGCGAAAGTTATTGCGAAGACTGTTGCCTTACCAAGTACTTTTCGCGCTTTGCTTAGCAGTTCTGGTCGTTGTTGCCTACCCCTTTTTGATCCCAGACTTAGAGCTATTGGCCAGATCACTTTCAATTTTCAAGTGATTAAACCGTTCCAGGGTAGGCCTCTAGAAATTACAGATTTTGAGACGTATTGGAAAGCTACTAGTCAATTTGATCATAGACCAAGCGCTTTTATCACTGGCTCAAGTTTGTCAGGGGATTACGTACAGCTCTATATTCAGCATACATGCGATGGTGTACCGGTTCTCTGGCCAAGATGGACTATAGACTATATGGATATCGAATTTCCAGTTAGCCGTCTCACGTACGAGCAATTCATCAGCGCTGGATCTCGCCACGCCACTAAGATCGTTGCTCTTTCAGCATTGCCAGGTCTTCCATTAGGAAGCATCGCCGAAGTTCACCGTCTTCTATCAAATTCAGCGGTATCCTTGAAGGATGCACTCGCTCTTCTGCCCAGAGGTGTGCACGTCAACTTGCAAGTTATATATCCTTCTGCTGAAGAAGAAAAATCACTTCGTCTTGGACCAACCGTCAATATCAACACATTCGGTGATGCTATTCTTGCCGTTGTATTTGATCATGCAAGAGCTTTGAGGGAACAATATCCAGACTCAATGAGGTCAATTATTTTCAGCTCTTACAATCCTACTGTCTGCACCGCTCTCAACTGGAAACAACCAAATTTCCCAGTCTTTCTATGCAATGACCTCGGTCATGAGCCTGAAATTTCTGGATCGTCCGTTATTCCTAGTAGTGGAAGGAGAACAACATCTATCAAAGAAGCCGTCAGAATAGCGCAGAATAACAATTTAATGGGCTTGATTTGTTGTTCTCGTCTTCTTGTAAGTCCTCATATCCAGGGGTTGTAATTTTTAAGACTAATTAATTTCTAGGATATGGTTCCTGCTTTGATTGAAGCTATCAAGACCGAAGGATTGGTCCTCGTCACCGATAGATCTACAGAGTCAGTGGCAGATAAAAGCGGTCTTCAAGATCCCTTTCCTAGCCTTCCAGAGGGTATTGATGGCGTGCTGAAAGGGAATGGCATCTTACGATTCAATGAGAGTATTGACATGTAGATAGCGGAAATAAAACCGAAATTGGCTGCGCGCAATGATTTGAGGATGAGCGTCAGTCAATACAGCTATTGGTTCGCTGTTATTCATAAAGAGATATAAAACCCGCGGGCATCAATCTATATATATATCCAAAACCGCCCCATATGACATCCTTACGTCCTCCCCTAGTTACTTTCAAGCACCTTTCAGCCCATAACGCAACCCCCCTAACTCCCCTTCAGGGTCTACACTCCCCATGACCCATTTCGCACCAAGAACAACCCCATACACGCCACCAGGTAAAATCCCAAAACCGCTCCACATCTCCCTATTTCCAACCATACCCGCTATCCCTAGCAACACACATAATCCAATATTTAAATAAGGCAGGTATGTTAATATAGGACCTTTATTTACCTGAAGTCTTTGAGAGCGAGACAGAGGTTTTGAGGATGAGGAGGCATTAATATTGTCGAGAATAGAAATTGATGTTTTTCCTGGAGGGAGCGTATATAAGAGGTAAGTGGTTGATAGTAAGGTGGTCACGGAGAGCAGGGAGAGCAGGGCGAGTGGTGGGTAGATGAGCGTGGGTATGTAGAGGACTGAGGTGGTGATGGGGAGGAAGAGGAGGATGTGGACGTATTGTGCATTCCGGGCTGTGTGTTCAGCGTGTAGGGTGCGGATTAGGGATTCTTGTTCTGGGGGGGTTTGTGAAGTGAGTTTTGAGTAGGGAGATGTGAGCGGGGAGACACACACCTTGTTCATCGAGTGCTTCGGGCGATGAATCTTCGGATGAATCTTCAGTGGGATAGCGGAACGTTTTACGCAGGCGGGAGGTCGCCTGCTCCATTTTGTACTCTGGTACTTTGATTTCTCTCGAAGGAATGGAAGTCCTGCACTCTACAGTATGAGGAGTGGAAAGTGAGCCTTGCGAACCTGCAGCCTTGTGATCCGCACATGCAAACCGAGCAAACACAAACTTCAAATCTCGAACGATAATATATGTTCTCCCCACAATTTTCATCCACAACACAACAACATGCTACGTCGATTACTGCGCTCGAGAGCATTGCTCAGACCTAGGGTTTTCAATGGCAGGACTCTGGTAGCAAGACGAACTTTGATTGCGCCTCCGAAAGCTGGAGATGGACCGTTGATGGAGAGGAGAAGTGATCGAGAATTGCCTGGTCTCGAGCTCCCTGTTAAAACCATATATACACATAATATACTGACCAAATCTAGATATCTCACAAGGCGGGATGCGATGGATGCGCACTTTGCCGCTCTTCCTCGTTGTTCTCCTAACATCCACGCTCGCTATCTTCAACTATCAAAAATCGTCATCGTCGGTAGTATCCTCGAACATGTACGCACTACGCACGTCGCCCAAAGCGCGAGAGTATCTTGGAGACGAAATCTACTTCGCCCATAAGATGCCGTGGATCTGGGGCGAGATGAACCAGTTGCATGGGAGGATTGATATTAGGTTCGAGGTTAAGGGGACGCGGAATTCGGCCACGATGCGCTTTAAGAGTTTTAGGGCGACAAGGAGAGGCATGTTTGAGACGACGGAGTGGAGTCTGGAGACGAAGGATGGTGAGAAGATTGATTTGCTGGTTGGGGAAGATCCGTTTCATGGGTTGGAGGGGCTGGATGTTGAGGAGAGGAAGGTGGTGGGGAGGGGAAGCTATGCACCGAATCTTTCGGGTTGATTGTGTTTGTTCTGATAAGTAATGGGTTGGGATTAGAAAATAAGTTTGAAACGGATGGCGTAGATGGATTTCTACTGAGGAATTGAACGCCTATGTGCCACATGTATTGTACAAAATAAACCATACACTTTTTTATCTATGCCGTTGCCGCCAACGGCTCCTGACTCTCTGCAATCGTCTCCAGCATGGGGACAGAAGGTACCGTTGGCCACGGCTTCTTGATAGCATCCTGAATTTTGACCACACATCCCTTAGGACCAGGCACGCAACCATTAAGCACTACAACCCCCTTCTCCACATCCACCTTCAACACCTTAGCATTCTGCACCGTAACCTGTTGCCCGCCCATTCTCCCCGGCATTCTCTTGCCAGGATGGACTCTAGAACCACTCCCCTGCCCACCGCCCGAACTCCCCATCGCCCTATGCGTCTTGGAATTACCATGCGAAGCTGGTTGACCTTTCCACCCCCATCTCTTCATACCACCCTCAAAGCCCATTCCCCTACAATTAGCCCTAGCATCCACAAACTGCCCCTCTAGAAACCATTCCGGGCCGATACTCATGCCCACGGGCGGCAGGGCCTCGGAATTTTTCACGCGAAATTCGACCATATGGCGTTTGGGACTGACGCCCGCGCCTGCAAAATGACCTAGCAGAGGTCTCGTCACTACGCTAGGATGCTTCCAACCGCTGCCGACTTGCACGGCGAAGTAGCCGTTCTTCTCCCGTGTTTTGTGGGCGACGACTTGCACGCGGTCCATCTGGAGCACTGTACATGCTGTGCGCTTCCCGCTTTCTGGGTCGTACAGCGCTGTCATTCCTTTCTTTATAGCAAGTGCTCCGGTTCGTAACGGTAATGCAAAGTCTTTCCTTGCGAGCGCGGCGGTCACGGACGCGGTGAGGGTGGGTAGTCCGGATGAGGGTTGGTTGAATCGTGATGCTTTGCTGCCGCGAAGGGGGGCCGTAGACCATCCATATTTGACGCCGCGTTTGGTGATTAGGGGTAGGAAGGCAGAGGGAACGAGAAATACAGGAGGCGGATATACAAAGCTCGTGGGCAGTTTCGGTGCCATTGGGGCATTGGTTTTGGTACCTATAAATGGAGATATGAAATATAATATCGTTACTTCTTTCAGTGTACGGCAGCCGAGAGACACCTCTTTGGCGCTCAATATAAAATTCGCCTCTCGTGCGCATAAGTTTATGGTGACAAGTATTTATGAAGAATCAAGATGGTTTATTATTTTACTTCGAATACAGTCTCGCCTGATGCTTTTATCTATGTCGGGAAAGACAAAGTGGAAAGTATGTTTCCATTCTAATAACTATAGAAGTAGTTTTTTTTTTTTAACGAACCCCCGGCATAGATGAAGAATTGATTAAATACGGTCTGGAGGAAGATGTCTGGTTCCACGCGGATAAACTTTCAAGCGCTCATATCTACCTCCGCATGAACGAGGGCGAGACATGGGATGCTATTCCCCAAGATCTCTTGACCGACTGCGCGCAGTTGACGAAAGCGAATTCTATTGAAGGTATATATACCTACCTATACGTCTAGACTTCTGAAAATATATTACGAACGTGACTAAATACATTTAGGAAATAAGAAGGATAATGTGACGGTGATCTATACGCCGTGGTCGAATTTGAAGAAAGATGGTAGTATGGCCGTTGGTCAAGTTTCGTTCAAGGATCCGAGAAAGGTATGCTCTGTTTATTCTTCCTTTTTCTCCCCCCTCTTTTGAGTGGAGGGACGGAAATTTTAATTAGAAGATTAGGTAAAGAAGATCCTCGTCGCACAGCGAGAGAACGCGATTGTAAACCGGCTCAACAAGACGAAGATTGAGAAATTCCCGGATCTACAGATGGAGAAAGAGGAGAAATTGAAGGTTTTAAGGAAGAAAGACCAGGCAGCAAAATTGGAACGGGTATGTTTCTTTCCTGTCCTTTTCTTTATCTTTCTGGGTTAAGAGAAGACTTTAATGGTTTGGGTAGAAAAATGAAGAGGAGAGGATACTGAAGGAGAGGAAGGAGAAGAAATGGCAGAAGGATCATGCGTATGATGAGCTATTTACGGAGGATGATCCGGAAGAGGCAAATAATCAGGATAGAGGCGAGGACTTCTTAGACGATTTTATGTGAAGATTGCTTTTGCGTATACCCGCTGGACCTAAATTTCTTCGCTGGAGCTAAACTTTTATGTACATTCTCTTCCTTGCCATCCTAAGCATGATTTTTGTGACTTTCCACATATGCTTGGGGGCAGTGGGAGTATTATTGGTATTCCACCTGGACCCGTGAACTACTTCGTAGCAATAGAATACTTCGGATGACTTCCATCCCCAAGCTCGCTGGCATACCATTCCAATTCCGCCCAACCCCAACTCAAAATCCCACCCTTCAACCCAATTTACTACCCATCTGATTGATACTCGTCCCCTTCACCTTATGGTCACCCGGATTCGCGGCCGCCTCATACAAAATGTTTGTCGGGGCCTTGCCCAACTGCATCCAATCACCCTTAAACCCCAAATAAGTCATCCTAGTCGTATCCTCCCCATAATTATCCTCCACAAACAGCGTCAAACTCTGCACCTTCCCAAACAGAGCCCTCTTCACCCCAATATCCTGAATCTCAGAAGTTCGGGAGAGATTGAAGGACTGGGTGGGTTCGAGATCGCTCGCGCTGCTAAAATCAAGATCACGATTGATATATACCTTCAGTGCCTGGGGCGCGGATGAGGAATCAGAAGTGCGGATTAAGAGGGAATGGAGTTTGATTTGGCCCGTAAACCTGTGTTTTCTTAGTACATACTTAACCTAAGTTTATATGTGGAAATTAAGGATAGTGGGGCAACGGAGGGGTAGAAATACGGTATATGCATTAAGAGCTGCTCATCAGCGTTGCTTTCTAGCTCTGGCTCGTCTTCTAATCGTTCAGCCCATGTTTTCTTCACGATGGCTTTTCCAGAATCGGGAGTGGATTCGTTGAGCGTGGTGATGGAATCAAAGTCTATGTGTTGATAGAGCGAGTATTGGAGTGCGGGGGTAATGTCGTCTGAATGATCGTGGCCTCCGGCACCGTGGGAATGCCCCGAATGATCATGCTCGTGCTCATGCTCGTCATGGCAGTGGCTAGACATCTTTGGAAAGGTTATGAGATTCGTATTGGGGATGTGGTAGGAGAAGAAAGTTTGCCTAAAATGGCAGCATTCACTAGAATCTGACTACTGCAAGAGCAGTGAATACTGTATCAATTTGAGTTTATTCTTTGTTTAATTTAGCTTAACTTCTATATTTTGTCTAAAAATTTACAAAACACTTTTTCTATGTATGATACACCGTTCTCTATGCTCATGCAATGAGAAGACCTTTTTTTTTAATACGCTTAGAGCTATCGTGGCCTCTATCGAAATCCTGCGGTCCGACGCTTCTTTGGTTTTTTCTTCTTGGCTTGCAAAGCTCTACTTCCAAAGGCCCCTCCAGTTGGCTGCGTCATCGGCAAGTCATCAACTGTCTGAGAACTAAATCCCTGATGAGGAACATCTGGCTGACTACCAAATTGTGCGAACGAAGATTGAGAAGCAGCCTCTGCAACTTGCGTCTGTTCTCTGTTTAGAAACTTTTCAGCCTTTCTACGTCTCCGAGACTCGTTTCGTCGATGTCGGTTCTCTGCTTGCCTCTTTTCATCTTTCTCCGAAGCTTTCTTAGCGGCCTCCCACGAGTAGTTTGCCGGATCTATTCCGGGGGAGGCAGGCCAATGAGTGAGTAATGCAGACTTTTGAACCCCAAAGTCTGGCGGGGATTTTATTGAAACTGCATACTGTCGAAGTCTAGTGATGGCAGGGTCTTCTTGTTGATCTAACGCTGAAACGGTCGAACCATAAGAATGTACTGAAGGTGTTTGAGTTGGTGTAAGTAGACTGGATTGGGGATCTTGTATAGTAGTTGGAAAAGGTCGTATATGAATTGAGGCAGCCGAATCTGGCTGAGATACTGTTCCGTCGACCTTCTTTATGGAATCTGACACGGACATCTGCTCTTCAGGCTCAACAACAGTGATTTTAGATGACTTGTTGCGGAGTGACAAGCAAAGCGAACTAAAATATAGGTCCATAGCAATCTGTTGTATGAAATTAAATTTCGCAAATCTCGCAGGGCCTGACACTTTGATAGGCAGACCGGTGATCCATATATCAACCAGATGGTCGTAAATTGTTAACACATCAGGTGCGTTCAAATTATTGGATCCGGCGTTCCAAAAAAGCATTGGGGGAGATGATAGAACATTCGATAAGACTAATTCTGACGTGTTATCAGGCTCCTGGTCTTCCCATATAGATTCTAGAAAATCATTCATCATGGTAGCAGCTCTATCCAGTTCCTCCTTGAAGGATTTTATGGGAGATATTTCAAATCTATCATTGTAAAAGTAAGTGATTTGAAGAAAGGAGCCAGTAGAAGAGGCTACCTACAAGGTGGTAACTGGAAGAGAATCTTGTTCTTTTCCTTCTTGTATAACATCGGATATATTCTGTAGAAGTTCATGTAGAGTCTCAGCAGTGCTTGCATCGGCGGTTTGAACACCAGGCGAACTGGTCGAAGTACCCGCCATGAATATATGTTTAAAAACAGTTCTTGAGCTGACTCTGAAGCGCACATCATCATTCTGGGTATTTATTCCCTTCTCCACTCTTGCTCCTTTCCCACCACGCAATCTAAAATGGCCAAAATTTCCTTCCTCGATATAGTCATCTGAAACTATAAATGAATCTTTTTTAATCCTCCGAGAGCTTACGTATTGATGTGAATTTTTCGAAGTTGGGGCTAGGACGCGAGATTTTTGTGGATTGTCCAATGGGTAAGCATTAATCATAGCACAGAGCGTTGTGCTCAATCCAAGATCTGATCCTAGAAGCCAGAACTGGTAAAATTTTACGTCGGCCTGAGCATACTTAACTCCAAGCCCCGACGGTTCAACAGAAGAAACTCGTGAAAACAGAGCAGGGATAACACATAGCGATAATGAGCTTGATGCAAACTTATTGTAGGAGTTTGTAGACAGTGGGACAGAGCTCTGAAAGGCAAATGGTTTTGTGGATCCCCTTGATAACCTGAAAAAATAGGTATTTATTAAATGGTTTTGTTTCGAGGAAACGAAAACAATCGATTCTACTATGAGTTAGCAAAATTCATCAATTGAGCGGAGAATTCATACCATCACCGTTCTCGAGCACAGTAAGCCTCAGCGATTTATCATTAGTGCCCCTGAAATGACGATATGAAAGTAGAATGGTCGCACCAAATGGAGAATATCCGTCTTCTTTGTCTCCAGATGGCTTGATTTCTATCCAGAAAACTTGAGATGTCGTCAGGACAAATATGTGACTCAGATTCATGGGACTCCTCTTGACATCAAGTATCCAATTAGAAGTATTCGCTGCCACAATTCCAGGGCATTGAAGACCAGTCTGGCCAGACTTCAGATCAAATGTAGCTAATTGTGTCCTATTACAAACAACAACTGTACTAATATTTCCAGCCCATAAAATCTTATGCCAGCCGTCAGGATCAGCAGGGTTCCTCTGATTTGCCATGGGAATATTGCTCAATTTCGCACTTTTACCAGGAGTGAGTCGAAATGCCCCATTTTGACCCTCGATGTTCCATATACTCCAACAGCCTAGTTGATCAACTACTATAAATTGTCGGGTATACCATGGATTGAACGAAACATCGACATGACTTATAGATCCTGTTCGCTCGGGTTTCAAAGTCGCAATAGGGTTAGGTTTGACACGTGATGGAGGGAAGGACCCGAGAAATCCTTTAGGAGCAGAGAATGGTATTGGGACCTCGCTGTATTTTGGGTGAAAGATTGTTACAGCTGTGGACTGTCGGACAGCAAACCAAGTTCCGAATCCATGTTCTTCCTCGCAGAAAACAATCTGATGTATCGTGCCCTCGGGGCCAGCCCAGTACCCTATATCCCCATCTTCTGGATTCATTATAGAAATTCTCATACCGGTACCCCTGCCCCAGCCATGTTTCTCTGATCGAGGTTTGATTAAACGTAGTACATGCCCAACCTCACCACATGGCATTGCCACAATATTGACCCTTCTCAACCTCTTCGAGCCATCGTCTCTTGCGAATCCAATTGCTAATAACGTACCAGTAGTAGATATTGAGTCTGACTGTGTACTCAACGCAAATCGTGCATTGATAGAAATTATATCACTCCCAGGGAAAATTTCCGGTCGCGTCTTTATAAGTTGTTTCAGCTGTGAGCTGACTTGCTGCGAATTTGTCTGCCCCTCCTCTGGAGTTTCCCGTATATCCTGAACTGACGGAGGTATGGTTTGCTTGAACGGTTGAAGCTGTTCGAATTGTCGGCCTGAAGAATATAAGCAGCTATAACATCTAGAGAATAGTATAAATACCGTGACTAGGGTCCGTAGTGAATATCCACTTCGCCTCATCAATATCATAAGAAATTTCTCCTAGATGACCATACGAAAGGTCATTAACCCGGTGATCAGTCATCGGGTTTTAGTTGAGGCAGTGTTTTGGGAAATCTTCTAAGAATCATTGCGATGTGGTTTTTATAGGAATGTACAAGTAGTGAAAATGTATTTTCTAAAATGGCTGGCGTAGCGTCGTAGAAGTGATGGTGATTTCTTTCACGTTTGTTTTTAGTTATCTAAAGTATTTATTAGCATTTGCTAGATTAGTCATCAATCACCAAGGCAACCCCGCTAAAAGAAGTCAACAAAAATAGGGTTTGACACTTCCTCTGCGACCGATTCCTACAAGAGTTCCAATCAATCCTACGCTGTTATTTACAAATTATACACAGCATATTTCTCAACATCTGAAAGAAAAAGATGGCTACTGCTTTCGAGGCTTCGCTTTCGACCAGCGCAATGCGCCCTCCATTATCTTCCGCCGACGCGCCTTCAATGGCCGATTCTCTTCCCAATATCAACTTTGGATTCGATGAACTGCGCGACAGAATGGCCAAATTCACGGTGAAATTCGATAATTTCATAGAGCAGGGGCGCAAGCGTGTCTTGGAGGAAAGGAACCAATTTCGAATGAGTGTTACAGAACTACACGGTACATTCGTAAGAGATCCGATTGGTGAATGTAGCTAATGTAAATACAGAGGACCAGCGAATGAAGAAGAAAGATATTGAGATTTTGTCCTTGAAGAGCAATACCCACCAGCAGACTCTGGCGAAAGAAGCTGCAGAAACCAATGAAATGCAATCGGCCATAGCCTCTTTAAGTGCTCAGCGAGATACACATCTCGCAATGCGAGATACTTTGAAGCAGCAGATCGCAAAGACTCAGAAAGCAATCGACGTGAAACTTGCGGCTCAGAGAGCTCATGCACAATACATTGACGCTCAGTCTCGTTTCAATATCCCGGAGCTGGACTTTTGGACTTCAAATTTGAGCTTGACGGTTGACGGCGCGGGACTAGATGATCGATTGAAATTTGTCTTCACGCATATCGATGAACGCGATTGGAATCGAGAGGCAATGTTTGAGCTCGATACGGCCAAAAGGGAATACGAGATTCATTATTGTAAACCTAAGTTGGAGAAGGAGAAGGTGGAGCGAGTTTTGGAGAAGCTAAATGAGAGTCGGTCATTGGTTGATTTGCTGAAGGGAATGAGAGAGTTGTTTGTGGAGGCTATGAAGGCATAGTGGGCAATATGAAATTTTCTATTTGGAATTATGATATTATTAACATACCTATTATAATGCGATTGGTTAATTCAGTCCATGTTCAATGTTCAATAGCTGTGTGGATAATATGCTGAAGAGTTCCGAGTAAAGAAATCAGAAATTTGAGGAAAAGTAGGCTATCGGTGGTGCTATAAGCGTAAATACCTAGTTAACTAGGATCTATATTTTATCAGCGTACCAAAAATAAGATGTATTATTTCAATACTTAAATTGTTCGTAATCAAAATGAAATAGTTCATAAGTTTTAGAAAGATGGCTAGCTAACTAAATATTGCCCTTCCTTAGTAGACTACCTAGGTAGTTACGCGTAAAACTGAATTCCTTTTCTGGAGGGTTCGAATAATTAAATAAACAGTTTTCTGCCAGCAAAAGAAGCAAACACATGGTAGCGCGGTGGTTAACACACCGCGGTCTGGACCCGTACCTGCCTAGCAGCGAAGTCAAGTGTCTGTTCTCGAGTACCACCACTTCAAAACCGATCAGTTAAATCAGGAGGTTTGCAAGATGAGCCAGTGTTAACCTGGCTCCCTGAGTTTTGCCATTTTCGACCTTGATTCCATTTCCCATTCATTTCCTTCTCTTTCTTTTCTTTTTTGGGGCCTTTTTGGACAAGCGGCTGAGATTTAGCGAGTTGTGTTGATAAAACCAAATGCGGCCAAGCGCGAGCAGACATCCAGCCTCGCTCTCAGCCTTCTTCAATCCTCATGAGGATTGTCAATACTCCAGAAAAACTAAACAAGCCGCGGAAAATGCCTTCAGACGCGGAAACCAGCGCAGCGCAGGCGCGTCAAGTCATCGATGTATTCCATGAGATTTCTACACTCTTAGTCCGTCCCCTGCGCTTCTTTAACCTCAAATCTAATTGCTTTTTATAGAATGCGGATCTCGATAGACAGACGCTGTCTATTTGTATCTCATTGATTGAAAATGGTGTTAATCCGGAAGCTCTCGCGGTAAGTAATACTTGGGCACAGTGGGGATACAGCTAATGGGTTTGCAGTCGGTGGTAAAGGAGTTGAAGAGGGATGCGGAGGAAGTGAAAAGGGAGGCCCAGGCGGCCGGGAGTCAATGAGTGGCCAATCACGGATCGGTCTATAAAGGCGTGTGGATAGGTGTTCATTATGGGTTGGGCATATGGAGGCGTTGTAATTGGTTTTAGGGCATAAATGAGAAATTTTTATCAAAGGGGCTTGACGTTTGCGAGGTTTTCACGGACAGTGCAAATGTCACCTTGATCACTGCAGTTTCGAGGATGAGACATGACAGTGTAGCAATAGTACTGAGACTCAATTTCCTATAAACTCAACGAAGTATTTCTAATTTAAATCCGATGCACCAAATTAGCCAGAATTTTTAAGCCGATGATGTATACTCTTTACGCCAATGCCCCTATTAATATATATACAATGTTTTTTATCATACCATCATTATATTCATGCCAACCCCAATCTATGTATTTCTGGTTGGAGTTGGCGCTGTTCATGATCAACGGTGGCCAATCAACTCGAATTGATCAGCTTCCTCGCCTTCCTCCTCACAGTCATCCATCTCTGAAGCAGAGTCGTCGTCGTAGTCATCACCATCATCACCGTCAATATCGTTCCCGAAATTCTCTCCCGAAGTCATACTTCGGAGTTCGTCTCTGCCCCAGAAGTCAAGATCGTCTTCATCCCCAGTCTCATCGGTCTCAACGCCTTGAATAGACTCTGAGTCATCAAGCAATCCTAATCCTCTAATTGGAGAGACCGATCGCCCCAGACGTTGTGCTAAAGGATATGGAAAGAATCTGTTTGGAATCTCTAATGGTGCGATTGTAGAATGAATATGCGAAGAATGTCTTCGGGATCGGGTCGTTACAACCCCCATTTGTGCCACTGGCAGATTTTCTCCAGCCGATGGGACTGGAATTGAAGGCCCTTCGGGTTCTCTGCCATCAGGAACCTCTACTGCAGGATCGCTCAGTATAGAGAGCTGAACTGTATTGTAGGAGTCGCAAATAGCGCATTTGAGTCCAAGCCAGTGATACTCGACGGCACTTTTGGCATAGCAATCGTTGCAGGATACCATGGCTTTCGTATCTTGAAATTGGGGAGGCATTGGTTGAGCATCAATTGCCCTATCCAGATTTCGAAACTGCGACTCCATATTGACAGTACTCTTGCTGCATATCGGACACTTGTAAGAAGTCTCAATGTGCTCGTAGTAACACGACTGATGGATACTGTGTCCACAAAGCATGAATACCACGGGTCGAGGAGAAGTAAACATGTATTCGCCACAAATAGGGCAATCGCAATCAGAGACCCGCTCGATGCATTTATGAGATCGTTCAACCGACATAGACATGCACACGCCACAGGTCTGTATAGAATTAGCTTAATTATAAATCTGTTTGTCCGAGATACTAACCTTGCAATGGAAGAAATCCTTTCCAAGACCCCGGCCCTTCCTGCAAATGCCGCAATCGTTACAGTGATAAATGCTCTTATTCGCATCGTTATCCCATAATTTGCAAACATCACAGTAGTACCATGCTGTCCTTTCTCCGCATTCAACACAAAACTCCCTTGCTCCTTGAGCACAACCACACAGCATGCAGAGCATGTTTTTAGTGTCCTTTCTGATTAGAACATGATCCTCCACTTCATCGTGACATAGTCTACATGTATACCAGCGATCGCATGTTGAACATTGCAGTTTTACGTTCCGTTTGTAATGTGGGCATCCAAGAACCGGAGTTTTCTTCAAACGGTTTTGAGCATCCTCTGCAGATTCATCAGGTTCAGGAGGGTCTATCGGAGCATATGTGCATTTCAGGTCATCAGGACATAGACGGTATATGTGGTGCGACTTAAGAGGGGAAGCTTCTGGAGAGCCATTCATCTGCCATATGAACGAGCTTAAAGATCCTGGCGTTGTAGGCTTCTCCTGGCTAACCATGCTTCCAGGGGAAGCTATCTGGGGCGGTTGTTTTGCATGGAATGTTTCCAATCCGTGTTTGTATCTCTGGGTCAGAAGTCGATGCATCATATGAGCCTTTTCATCTGCTGATATTTCAAGTCCTTGTATCATGATGATACGCTGTCGCAGAGCGCCCATCCCATCATCGGCTGGCAGGGAGTGATTTCTTTGACGATTTTCCGATGTAAATTCTTCAGTCGACTGTCGAGATGGCCCTTCGGCAGGGCTCATATTTGCATTTATTCCAGTTACGCTACTGAAGGAAGTGCTCATTGGAGAATCGGATTGGAGGCCGTCTAGTATCACAAATGATGGATTAACTGAGACATCGTCATCAATCTGACCTGGATCAGAGCGTAGAGAGGCAAATCGGCGTGGTAATGCATGTACATGAGAAGTACCAAAAGTTGCAGCCGCACTCGGACGCCTGCCAGTTTCTAGTCCTCCTAGCTCGGCCTCGAGTCCGCCAGTCTCCTGAATGGGTGAAGATGTTAGAGGGGCGTCGGACAAGTGCTCAAGCGCAAAATCGGTATCAATATCCATCTGCGCTCGAGTTCTGCTCTCATCGGGCGTATTTTCGACAACGATTTCATGGGTTCTCTCGTTCTCGGCCGAAGTCAGCGTCGGTTGGATGCGTTCGCCAGGGCTATTGGTACGGGAGAATCGTCGAGCCTGGCGTAAAAGTGGGTTTATAAGGAAATCGGGTACGAGATAGCTCATTGAGTTTCAGAATGTTCATTCGAGTACGCTTGATAGTCTATTATACCAGCTAATTATCGTTGATATCAAGACGAAGGCCAACGATGACGCTCCACCCCTGACACGCTAGCGCGGCGCAAACCCCATATTTTAAGACTCACGTGCTCCTGCTCTCCTTTCGGGTTTTCGTTACACGTCTTTCAATCTCAAAATCCTTTCCACAACTCTTGCACTCGGCATGTCTGCTATACCGCCGTCTTCTGTGGACCTGATCCATACCTACCGACATCTGTATCGAGCTCTTCTTCATGCAGTCCAGTTCTCAAAACCCGCCAGGTATACGTTACGGGACCAGTTAAGAGACGCTTTTCGAAAAGAACATCCCTCAACTTTCGATAGGCAGAAGATATCCCGGACGCTGGAATTTATCAAGCTTGCGGGAGCAGAACGGGGGATTGAAAACCGTATTCTCAAAAATATATTATTTGTGGCGCGCGAACGGCAGAGAAAGATACAATAGTTACAGCCCATGAACACTCTTTGGAGAGGCATAGCTAACAATATGCCCAGCGAATGGCCGCAACGGCGGAAAGACCAATATCCCATCCAGGCAGAATTGAGGAAGAATTCTTTGACCCATTACGATATGACTTTGGCCATGCTCAACGAGACTATGGGGCTTTGCCTGAGATGAGGAGATATGATTTTCATCGGTTGCGTCACTCAAGCCGGCGTCCACATATGGAATCATGCCTACTCCTACATCTGATTCCATTGGAACAGCTGCTCATGATTCGAGTACAGTCTAATCGCGCCCGAAATATATGCCAGATTACTGTATCGAAGTCATCAAGAATCATATGATCACGAGGGTGGAATGGGCTTCCGATTACTTAGTTGGCTGATAACAAGGGGTAAAGCCTTGGGCTAGTGATATTCTGCTGCATGAGGTTTCTACAAGGTTGAATTTGAGGCTCCAATTTCGCGGGCGATTGAGCTCTTGTGGTCCTGAGTTGATTGTACAGTAAACAGTAAGATGCTTTTACATCAGTTGGAGCGCCACAATATACATGGAAAATGACGCCTTCGGCTGCATGTGTAGCTACTACCTATCTTAACATTGTGAGCCCCGTTCAAATACGTTTCACTAGATTTCTGTAACGAGAAGCCCTCACTGGCTATATGGATATTGCTCGTGCAGCAATTGATACACAGGTAGGTATCCCTTGCCACTTAGCCAGTTGGAGATACAAGCATGTAGGTCATCCGAACACACGAGCATCAGGCTGCCAAGGCTGCTCCATTCATCCCGCATTTAGCGACCGATGATCTCACGGTTTCGATCACTTGCTTTGGCCTGTGATTTGGCCTTGAGGATGCTTGCCCATTCCACTCCGCGTCCCCAATTTGTATCTTCCTACACCATATCTCTTGACCCCGCAACTCCACCCTTTACTATCTTCCTTTCCCATTCATCACCTCTGCAGATTGGCAGTCATTCTCTCCTGTCTGTCCTGTAATCGACAGACTCATGGACTATCATTGGCTTTCGACCTTATCGCGACCGCGTTGAGGACTTTGGTCTTGACTGACCATCGTCTTGAATCGCCAGCCGCGCTCATAGATATACTGTTATGCCTGTTAGGTCCAGTCCAATGCACGATCCTAGGGAACAAATTGGTTCCAATATCCCTCCAGCTTCGAGTGGGCAAGTTCGAAAGAAATGGGTGAAACGTTATCGAACGGAAGTTGCTGCATCTGTTAGCAGCATTTTGTCAACTTTCTTTGCTGTGAGCCCGAAGTTTCCGTTTCGTAGGCACACTAGCGACTAATGATATACTAGTTCCCTTTGGATTCAGTGAAGACTCGAATGCAGACCTATAGATATGACAATTTTACGGATTGTGTCCGTCATACCTATCAGACTGAGAAATTTCGAGGGTTCTTTCGAGGAGTCACAGCACCCATGGCTAGCGTTACTCTTGTCCGGACGATATCTTTCTCCGTCTACCAACGATCTAAGTACACATATGCTGCTTGGTTCAAACGAAATTTCGGCATAGATCCATTGGTTCACGTCAATACTCCTGGCACATACCCTACGCTTTCAACCATCGCATGTTTTGGGGCAGCAGGAGCAACAGCTGGATCGCTTATTACAATAGTGGCTTGTGAGTTTGAGTATATAATGATGATTGAACTAGCTAACGGAATGATAAGGTCCGTTTGAGTTAACTAAGCTCAGTGCTCAAGTATCAGTTCTTATGGCTGATCGAAAGAACTCTAGCGTGACCGAACCTGAATTGGCAAGTCGTAATGCAACTGCAGCTAGCTATCAAAATAAAGGGACATTCAAGACTGCCAAGAATATTGTGAAGCATCGGGGATTTGCTGGCTTATATTCCGGATTTAATTTGCATCTTCGTACGCTTTACCAATACCATGATTGAGCAATGCTGACAGTTAGTTAGTTAGAGATACTTTAGGAACAGGGATCTATTTCATGACATACGAAAGTAGCAAGCAACTCTTAGCAACGTACACTGGGGATCGATCACCCACCAATCCACTTGCAGTTGCCCTTGCTGGAGGTCTATGTGGCGTTGCGAGTTGGGCATTGATATATCCGATTGATTCTGCGAAGAGTATTTACCAAAGGAATTGTCTCACATATTGTAAAGGACAAAAAGTCAAAAAAGCGCCGAAGATTCAATTTTTCAATAAAAGGATGTACCGAGGCTTAGGGGTATCCATGGGGCGATCTTGCGTTGTTAATTCAATTTTCTTTTCAGCATTTGAATTCATCAAGAAGCAGGTAAATGCTCTTGAGGATTAAAAACTCATTGTAGGAGTCGGAATTGGATTCTCGTGTACATTTGGGTTTTCTGGCCGGGATGTGCGAAGCATATGAAGGGTTATTTGCGGCTAGTCTGAGGAGGTCTACAAAGAGCTTAACTAGTTGGTGACTAGCAAATATTGAGCCTTGACTGAACGTTGACAAACTGTAAATAAATTTGAGTTGTCATAAATGACTCGGATATCAATTCTCTATGGGTAGATTGATATCACGTGACTTCACATATGGTTTCCCTGGGGACCGTACAAGTAGCGCTGCCGCCCCAGACTTGTACCAACGTCAACCTCGTCTTCTGACACAAATTAACCACCGACAGCGCTGTTCACAACTCTCAATAGATACCACGCAAGCCTTGCTGGTCTTTGAGAGAACTGTTATCTAATTTGGGTCATCTTGCAAGGCACTAACCACCACAAATAGATACTAGACAGGTAAGTTATCGCGCATCGCGCATCGCGCAACCATGGGGAAAAGAAAAAAGGCAAAGGTCATGGCCGCGGCTGCAAAGTTAGGTGCGGGACAAGTTTCCAAAGTTCCCAAGGCCACAAGATCTTCTCGCATTCCGAGGGCAACAAAAGAGGAGCGGCGTGCAGCCAAACTAGACCTTCGGAGGCGAGAGAAGAGGAATATTACAGCAGATATGTGGGCGGCCCCAACCCCGCCAGGCTTGGTTGCAAAATTGGATATTCCCAAGGTCAAGTCCAAGTATCAATCTTACTTTGAATTCGCCGAAAACACTGAAAAGAAGGAGAAAAAGCTGGAGTTTAAGGCAGGTATTCTCGTATGTCTTTCATCATGTTGCTGATATTTGGGAAAAGGTTACCGACAACCCCATTCCGCCACCAGGTTTTCAATTTGTCCCAATCGGAGACCCCACCTTGACGAACGCCTGTAAGGAGCTTTCAAGAGAGCAAGATGCCATGATTTTTATAGTGTCGGTATGGATAAGATCCTGTCAACCTCGGATGATGCATAAACTAAGCCACATTTCAATAGGGTTCCAAGGAAACCAATACTAGAGTTTCAGCACATGTGTACCGTACAGGATACCATTTTCGAAGTGTCATAGTAGATGAGGCGCGTCGAATGGTAGGCGGATCAGTTGCCTCTCAGGCTGCCGGGGAAGTAGAGCCGATTCCGGAATCACAGGTGGAAATCAACAAACAGGCTGATGCAGCAATCCGTGATCTTTTCCCAAGAATACCGAATACTGATCGCCAAATGATCATCGAGCATGCTTTCCAAAAGGTAAGTTTTGAGGGATTCGGAAAAGCCACGGGCACTAAACCATATAATTTGCTAGGGTGTGCTATTCCAGGGCGAGCCGACAGTGGGATTGCAGCCAACTATTCCACTGTCCCGCCGCGTACAACTGGCTGTTCTTGCACATGTTCGACACACTCATACTAGGTATGATAAACTTCTAAGAGAAACAAGCTGGATAAATGCCCGGAAGGTCGTTGAGCCACTATGTTTAGACGTCATCGTCAAATGGCGTGGTGACGAAGAGACTGGCCGTGACCAAATGGATGAGATTCTCCGGGAAGTCGTCATTATCACTGATTCTGAAGATGAAAGCTCTGATAATGATGATTCTGACGAAGAAGGGGAAGTCAGCTCTGAGAGCTCTCCAGAGCTTCCAACCCGGCCAAATTCTCCCAATCAGGAACGACCCCTTTTAACACCAAGACAAGGATATGGATTGGAGGCATCCACTACCCAAAGCCATATCTTCAAAGCAGCTGGTTCATCTAGAAATCCCCTCCAAGCACCATCCACTACAAGACCTCAAGAGCTACCAATGGATAAGAGGTCACAGCGTGGCTTCAAACGTTATCAAGCAGCATGGAATGATGCGGTAAATCGGCGTCAAGACCCAGCATATGCTGGAGCCTCAGCCAATCCTAGAACACCTGTTGAAGAGTTGACAAGGATACCTCCCTCCATGAGGATGTCACCGCATTATAAATCAACCTATCCTCACTTGGATAACTTATCTTCACTACCTAACCATCCAGAGTATCGTCATAATCATCAACGTCATTTAGAAGCCACAATCAACGACTCTCGTCAGGTAAGTACTTGAGCAGTCATATCTTTATATTATACCCATGCACTAGTGGTGTCATGCGTGTTGACAACTAACAATGATAGGATCCAAATCACCTACAACGAAGACTCCCTGAACCAATACACAGAAATGAGGTAATCGTGAGAACGCTATCTGATCGACCTATGTATTATCAAGACGCTCCTCAACGTTTCAGCCCTCCTTACTTAAGCAGAGACCAGAGACCACCACTAGTTGTGAGAGGGAATCAATCTCAAGGCTTACAGGATTTACTTGTGCCATCAATTGAAACTGCTTCAATTGATGCCACAGTTGCATCACCCCGTTTAGATAGGTCATACCATACCTTTGAAGCCCAACCCAAACATCCGGTCAGGCCAAGACGGCAGTCACCAGAATTTATTATCATCAATGATGATAGTCCACAGGTCAAACGTCGCCGTGTTGTTCGTGAAGATGATGCTGGACGTTTCAGACCTATTCCCTCTCATGACCATCATTATGTGTCAGATTCTCATTTAATCCCCATATCATCTGTTCAATCAAGACCTCCTCTTTCTCGGCGTTCAGATTCTGTATCACATTCTCAAGGTTTGTACCAAAATATGCAGCCTCCTCCAGCAGATCCTGCTATGATAGACAGGATACCTGTGTATGGTGTTCCACAGATCAGTTATATAGGAGAAGCATCAGGTCAAGTGAGAAGACCAAACGGGGGGTTGGGGTTTGATGTACAGGCAAATCCTTCTTATGAGCGCCGTATTGCCTCGCCTCAGCCACTTGGAGAGAGTAATATTGATAATTCTCATTGGCGGCCTGCAATTGGGATGCGCCAGATTGTTGAGCCTGTTCAGGTCTTTCAACAAGGAGATCCTAATCGAAAGGACTTTATTCCAATACAAGCATCACCTGCAATTCCTGTCTCTAGCCGTAATCTTCTTCATGAGAGGAACACTGGTCCCATTCCAGACCAGGATTTTATTCAAAGTTTCTCTCAATCTAGAATTGATACTACCTTGCCACAAAGAAGAGATAGTGTTCTCCCTTCTGAGAGACCTGTACGAAAGTTTTTTGGTCAAGAACGTGAATCGGACAGGAATGAGGACCAGTCCGCTCAGCCATTTACAACAATTCGCACGGCACAAAGGTCTCCTGTACAATATATTGAAAGACCAATGTAAGTAATAGAAGGATAGATATCTAGAATATGCTGACAGCTTTCACCGTAGGTACCATAGAGAAGAAACACGCCGACCTTGGTCCTATGAACATTACGATCCTGCAGAACGTCCATTTCATATTGTAGATCAACCTCCAACAATTACCCGAGAGCTACCGCGCCCAGGAGCAGATCGGCCATTGTACACTAGACCTGGCCAACCTAGACGCCATGTTATTGTATTAGAATAACTGGCACAGCTTGACGGGCGTCGGAGGTACTTCCGATCAAGGTTCTATAGTTTTTGAGGGTTGCCTTAGTAAATTACCGGAGTGGGAGGATGTATTAGAACCAGCGCTGGTGACAGAATTTTGACTTTGGTTGAAAGGGGGTTATATTACTGATTGCCAGCATTGGGCGGAGTAAATGCATTGCATGGATGGTTAGATGCATCTGGTGGCGTACATGAACTTGTCCAAAAGACTTGTGTTAGTATTTCTGCATCTTGTTTGGGCTTGGCGCCTTTGACTGGTTATGACACCAGTTCTGTATGATAATAGATTATAGAAGAGCGTAGGACATCTTCGAAATGTCTGATTCTGGACAAGTAGTATCTCAGACCTATTAACTTGGTACACTTCAGTGAAAGACAATATTCACTAGTTATGCTATATTCTTTGGGTATTATCCACATATATGCTAAATAAAACGCCTTAAAATACCCATTGACGACTTATGCCACCATCGGAACCTGCTGCCTCTGCCTTTCACGCTCTCTAGCCTTCACTTTCTCTTTCAATGGCAATTCTGCCGTAGGTACCTCTGGCAATTGAACCCCTCTGATCTCTGCTTCGAGAGCCTCTAATTCATCCTCCACTTCATCTTCATCTTGATTTGATATTCGCCCTCCCAGCATGTCACTCACTTCCTGCAAAGATATCAATGATGGACATGACCAAAAGAGCGCAACACTGACCTGTTGATAAGCAATCGCATCTGCCGTTTCGCCCATCAGCTTCTCTACATGGTCTAATCCACCCATTTCCTTGTGAATTTCCTTCAAGACGCTGGTGCCCTGCTGTAGCCCAAATATCACATCCTTCTGTACCAATGCAAACTCCACACTACTAGTCAACTTCTCCAATTGTTCCAGCTGCGCGTCGGTCTTCGCCAGCAAAGACTCTTGGTACTTCTTCCTCCGTAATGCAAGTAAAGCCCTTGGCTTATCCCCTTTTGCAAGCATCTCTTTTGCGATCTCCTTCTCTCGATCAGTCAGAACTGTGATCCGTCGTTGATATTGATGCAGCTTGTCGCGTTGATTCTTCATATCCAGGATGGCTCTGAATATAATTAGCATTTCCTTGGGGGAGAAGTATAATGCACTGCACTAACTTATCCTGAGCAGATATCTTATGGGCACTAGGAGAGTTCCCCATGATATGTGAGAAGCTTCCTCGATTAGTCTAGGGTGCTAGATGCAGTATTCTGAAAGGACTTGCTGTAAATAAAGCGTTGTCGCATAGAATCGGCGTCATTGTCGCGTGCGCCGATAAAATCACAATCGATAAGCCCAAGCCGGCGCTTGCCATGAACCGGGATGCGATGCACAAAAAAATTACGACAAATCAACTTGGTCTTAAATTCAAATTATTTAATACATGCGCACGCACATTTGTTCAGGAATTGCCGCCGCTATTATTCCGTCATGGCCTCAAGACCAGGACGGCCGACTCTGAGTCAAGGCCTTGACAGAGAGGTAATTACATGTTTGGGCTTGGGCCGAGAGCGGCTTACCTACTTGGGTACGAATAGTTACTGATCTTGGAATCTCAAAAGATATATCAAATAGTTCGCAAGCTTTCCGATGAGCAAGCCCAGTATCCGACCGGCCGAATACGACTGACGGTTGCCACGGTGTACGATAGTATCAAGCATTCCAATTCGAGTCTGAAAAGGCGAAGCAAGAAGCTACTTGAGGACTCCATCGACCGAGTTTTGCTTGTTTTGAAGGAAGAGCAAAACGACAGCGATTCGCTCGATGGGGACTTTGATGGCATTGAGGAGCCTGGCCCACAATTAAAAGTTGGTTGATATATTTATGAGTCGAGGGCAATTGTCTAATTATTGCAGGAACACAATATTATGAACAAGAGCATCACAAGATTATGGGCAAAACCAACCGCAACTGCAACAGATTTAATAGCGGAAAGTTCTTCTGCCTCTGGCAATATGTCTCCCACAATATTGCCAACTGTTCCAACACATGCAATAACCGTAGCGGAGACGCCTCTTCGAGCTGATCGAGCTCCCAACGGAGAACCTAAATCGAAACGTCGCAAGGCAGATAGAGACACCAAGAAGGAAATTATTGATCGCTCACCGCCAGATGGTATTAGTCTCGACGGTCTCGGAGGAGTGGATGATGTGATAGAGGAGTTGAATGAGCTTGTTGCAATGCCAATGCTCTATCCAGATATATATATCAGGACCGGAATACAACCACCACGAGGAGTATTACTCCATGGGCCTCCAGGATGTGGCAAAACTATGATTGCAAATGCTTTCGCTGCTGAAGTTGGTGTCTCTTTCATTCCTCTTTCAGCACCTTCATTGGTAGCTGGTATGTCGGGAGAATCCGAAAAGAAAATCAGAGATATTTTTGATGAAGCAAAACAAATGGCACCATGTCTCGTGTTCATTGATGAGATTGATGTAATCATGGGCAAACGAGAAAGTGCTCAGAGGGAAATGGAGAAACGTATCGTCGCACAAATGCTCACATGCATGGATGATATAGCCTTGGAGAAGACTGGAGGAAAGCCAGTTATTATCATTGCAGCTACGAATCGACCCGACAGTTTGGACCCCGCACTTCGAAGAGCAGGACGATTCAACAAAGAAATCAATCTTGGTGTTCCTAACGAGCAAGCTCGAGAGAAGATTCTTCGTGCTCTTACTAGAAAATTAACACTTGCTGAGGACTTCAATTACCGCAGTCTGGCTAAGCTTACTCCTGGCTTCGTTGGGGCTGATCTCAACGATGTGATCTCCGTTGCAGGAACAGAAGCCATGAAACGAATGATGGCAGTCCTCAAGCAACGTACCACCTCTGAAATGGAAATTGACACATCTCTCTCTGAATCTACCAAATCCACCCCCGAGCCTATCGCGCATCCCAAAATGGTCGCTCCTCTCTCTGTGCTTAGATCACTCGTTGCCCACGCCGGTGAATCTTCTCCTAGTGGCGACTTTTCTATTACATACAATGATTTTCTTACTGCCATCACTAAAGTTCAACCATCTGCTAAACGTGAAGGATTTGCAACTATTCCAGACACTACATGGGCGCATATCGGCGCTCTACGTGAAGTGCGCGAGCAGCTTGAAATGGCAATCGTGGAACCTATTAAACGGCCAGAATCGTTCGCACGCGTAGGTATAACAGCGCCAACAGGCGTTCTACTCTGGGGACCGCCAGGATGTGGCAAAACTCTTCTCGCAAAAGCAGTTGCAAATGAATCTAAGGCAAACTTCATATCCATTAAAGGCCCAGAGCTACTGAATAAATACGTCGGCGAATCCGAACGAGCTGTTCGTCAAGTTTTTGAACGTGCTAGGTCCTCAGTTCCCTGCATTCTATTCTTCGATGAACTTGATGCATTGACACCAAAGAGAGAAGATTCTCTATCTGAAGCTAGCAGCAAAGTTGTCAATACCCTCTTAACTGAATTAGACGGATTGAGCAGCCGAGCTGGAATTTATGTCGTTGCTGCAACTAACAGGCCAGATATGATCGATTCCGCTATGTTACGTCCCGGTCGTCTCGGGACCTCCATCTTCATCGACCTACCTACTCCTGACGAAAGAGTCGAGATTCTCAAAGCCCTATATAAGAAGGCACTGCCTTCTTCATCGTCCGAGGAGATTGAGAGTCTCGAAAGCGTGGCACGAGATGTTAGATGTACCGGCTATAGCGGAGCTGACCTAGGGAGTCTCCATCAAAATGCTGCAGTAGCTGCTCTGAAGAGAGAAATGCTTGCTGGCACTGGGACAGAGGAATTGAGGATACAGAAATCGGACTGGGAAGTTGCGTTGTCGAAGGTGAAGGCTAGTGTTAAGGAGGCGGGGAAGTATCGCAGGTTGAAAGAGAGAGGGATGTGAACATGACTAATAAGTGGATAGACAAGTATAATTTTCATACAGACTGACACATAGATCCTTCTGCTTTGTTTCGAAGATGACAAGGATACAGTACCCATCTTTAGAATTCAGAGATTTAGATTAAACGTGACAGGGGTTATGCTCATACACGATTAATTATATTTACATCCATGTGCGTCTCATATATCGAAATGCAAGTCCCTTAGCGTCAGTACTACATTATCACGCACCCCTCGTTTCTAGTCTCATCCACTTCGAAAGATTAACATTGTAAAATCGCCACCTGAATAAGACTTGGTTAGGAGCAAATGTAAACAAGTACCAAATGAGATATAGTACATCAAGCTACAAAAAAGCTAGAATACGGACAGTTGTCCTAGAGCGGAAGTCCGAATGCTTCTTTTAACTGATGACGGTTATTAATTTATTTCTCCTCCTTCACCCCATCAATAAACACATCGAACTTCTCGTTGTAGAAACATAGTCTTCCTGCTATCGGAGATGATTCTGCCGTAGGGTATTTGTAGTACCATACTGCGTCTTTAATTTCCTGCCCCTCAATAGCCACGTTGTAATAGCTTGCATTTTTTTTTATTAGCCATTTCTCCTGTCTTTTTACATTCACTCTCAACCTCTTATAAGTCAAAATTAAAAGCAGAAGGGAAATAGAAAACCCACTTTGCCATCCCCTTGTAAGGACAAAAACTCGTCGTCTCACTCTCGCTCAAAACCTCCCATCCCACATCCGTCGGCTGTAGATAGAACCGCGATCTTAACATCGTTTCATATAGAAAGATATTCTGTTTACTTTTGGCAATCACTACCCCCTCTAGCTCTACTCGTATCTCGCGGGATGAGGAGATGCATTCGATGCGTTTATAAGGATCTTTAGGGTGCGGGCCTAGAAGCTTCTCGTCTTCTACGAACCAGGCTTCTGTTGTTTTGTGTCAGATGAGGAAATTGTGAGACTATGGGATTGTAAAAGAGGAGGAGAGAAAGGTACCTAAAGCACCAACCTCCACCCTAACCAACCCACTCAACGCCTTGCCCTCTCCTTCCAACCCATCTTCAAATCCTAAAACTCTCTCGGTAGATTTCCCACCCACACTCAGTCTCCCAACCCAATACCCCTCCATAGAAATACTTTTCGCTAGTGCCCCGGATGGGAATTCGGAAGCACGGATGTAGAAATAAGGGTAGTATTTGTGCTCCCAGACGAAGAGGGCCGAGGTGGTGTCGAAGATGAATTTGGAGCCGAAGAGTCCCCTGACCCGGCGGGGTGTGCCCTCTATCTTGTGGGGACCAGAGGTAACGAGCGTTTGGCCAAGGGTTAGGAGATCGAAACTGGAGGGGCGAGGTCAGGTGATGGGGTTTCAAAAGGGAGGGAGGGGAAGGGTTACTTCGCCATTGTTTGTAGGAAGCCGTTTAGCTTAAGAAATGTTAGCTATGTGGTTTTTGAAATCTAGAGATTTTGTAGGTGTTTTAAAAGGAAAGGAATTTTTGGGGGGATTGGAAACTAAAGATGAGGTTGGAATCATTAATCAGCAAGCACTATGCGGGGTTTTCTTTTGTCCCCGCATGTAATTTTGTCGTTTTGCTCATAACATATCTACGTATCAAAAGCATAGAAACATAGTGGGAAGCGCTATTCACTTGCTATGGCCAAGAGGTTATTATAGAAGGGGTGTGAATCCGAAGCAAGTCAGGTAGTGATAAGGATTTTTCAAAGTTTTTTGAGTCTCGTTCGTTGATTCAAATCATACATCGAGCCATTCAACCACTTAGCCATGCGAAATTTGCATGAGCACACCAGCTCTTTGTGATGCAACACAATATAACGTACAACACCAAATGATGTCAAAGGCGTTTCCGAAGTGCAATCTATTATGGATGATCTAGTACCCTTGAATCGTCAAGATACACTACTAGTCGAGGCTTACAAAAGCTCGCTGTGTAGCATATTTGGGTCATCGCGGGTACATAAATTACCACAATCGGTGGGACAATGAGATATCAAAGCTCAAGAATGGGATGCTTTTCTCCTGGCCGCCTTCCTGGCCGCCTTCTTGGAACTATGCTGCTTTACTGCATCTTTTTCATCACTGTTTTTGTTTGTACCTCCGTTTGTATTTGCCCCTTCTCGCCCGGCACCACGGCGACGACCACGACCGCGATTCCGACCACCTCGAACGTTTGCACCTGCAGAGGCTGGTTCATCATCCACGCCATCATATCTTCCAAGGTAGAAGTCTTGTATCGGCCTATCATAGCCCTCAGCTTGATTTTGACCATTATTCTGTGGGTGCAACTGCGGTCGATAGTTCTCATTAATGCTTTCAGCATATCTTGGTGGTGGTGAAAATGTCCTTTCATGGGCATACCTCGCAGAATCTACAGCCAAAATTCGTTGAGTATCTTTTTGAAGGGATACGACTCCTTTGCCCTTGATACTGATACTGCCATGCTTAGCACCAGATTTTGCAATCTTTGCTTGAATGAAGGTGACATCATCACTGTCAGAATCATCTAAAGTGATTGGATCATTTGCTCTACCCTTGATAGACAAATCTTTCTTTGGTTTGGATGGAATGGAATAATCAGGAGCAGCAAATATCGCTCGTTGCCTACTGCTAGGTTCAAGGTACTTCTGAAGATTTGCTTGTGACCAAGTAATACCGCCAGAGGCTATGGGACCAATCCGCAGTCCGCAGTCGGCGCCAAAATGCCCAATACCTCCGCAAAAGTAACAAGAGACGGGAATGCCACGAACCTTTACAATTTCTTCGGGCTTTGGGTTGAAACTTCTCCATATTAAATGGCAGGCCCACTCCAAGTGGTCCTCAGAATTACAAAGCGTGCATCCGCCGGTCTCGTCTTTACTAGGCAAAAGCTTTTCCTGACATTGTGATGTTGAATGCCCATGTTGCCAGCACTTGCCACAACGCTGATTCAGGGGACATGCAGCTGTAGTATGATAACCAGTAACCCCACAAGCAGAGCATGTTAGGTATGGGCAATTAACTGTCCTGTGCCCGGCTTCTGCACAGGCCAGACAGTAATGCTTCGATCGATCAACCGACGGGAAATATTTCATTTGCAATTTCAACTCAACCTCACTCAATTCTATATCTAGAGCATCATGATTGGTTGTGCTTCCACCTGCGATTTTTTCCCACGTTGAGTTCTCAGTGCCACCCATTTCGATATCATTACCATAGACAGCGCTAGAATGAACTGTTTGCATTGAGCTATCTTGGTGCGATTCATTCAATATCGTTCCTTGAAGATCACGGAATTCTCCACTTGTAGCTACAGATGCCTCGTGATACTCGCTAGTAGGATGTCCAGGATTCTGATTTTCATCTCCTTGCTTCTCTTTCTGCGGCACTGAGATTGGATTGTAATATTCAGAGGAGCTTATCAACGCTGGACCATTACCGGCTTCATGAGAAGAAACCATTGTTGGTGGTGGACGCCATCGCGGACCAGAATTGGATGCAAACATAGAATTCCTCTTGTCTGACGGTAGTAATGGCTCTCTCTCGCTATTTGGGTCATGATGAAATGATAAAGTGGAGGATTCTACATCAGGGTCGAAAGACTTGGATTGGTAATTGGCTCTTGGTGCAGTAGTTCCTTGTCCCGGACGCGAAATTGTTTTTATTGCGGTATTTGATTCCTGAGACTGTTGTTGGATAGAAGGCTCGTTGATGGGCTGATCCTTGATCTGCTGCTGCGTGAGTTGGGAATTATTCTGTTGGCTGAGTTCGAAGTTTCTCTGCTTGGCGAGTTCGGATCTCTTCTCTTGCAAGAGTCCATGAATAAGCTTTGCCATAGTTTTAGTGCCTGCTAGCTCGCGCGCTGGTGCTGTATCGGATTTGCAATTGTTGTAATATTTATCAATATACGTAGTGAAAGCACCTCTGACATGTTTTGTCTTTAGTGTATCGACTTTGGCAAGGTTATCTGTCAAGAAAGCAGGAACAAAAATAGCCAGGTCAAAATTTTTGGCAAAAATGTGCTCGCCATCTAGCAGAACTTCTGATAACATGAAATCCCCATTCCCATTACGGTATATAGCTTCACCTTTGAGGGTTGGGAATCCTGGCTCTTTTCCAGCAAAGTCTGGCTTGCTAATTCCTGGATTGGTTTTCGGGCGTTTAGAATGAATTCTATTATTTGTCTCAATCTCTGACTGGGTAGACGAAGGAACGGTGTATTTTGGAGTGTTGGACTCGATAGTTTCCACTAGAGGAACAACTGACACATGTGATTGGTCAACTCTAATAGAATCCTGTGATGTCGAAGGGGCTTTCTGGGAAGACAACAACTGGGAAGGCGCATCTTCATTTCCTAGGACGGCAGTAGATACTGATGATCCTCCACTCGAAAATGATGTCCTCAATGCTGCCCTAATTCCAGTCTGCACTCCTTTATTCCAAGAGGTGACAGTCGGCAAGCTGGCCTCGGGATTTCGCGTTATCTCTGCATCAGCGGTTGAAGGAGAAGCAGGACGTAAAGGCGATTGAGGACGTTCGTAAGTATCTTGCTCATATGTATACTTTAGTTTTTTGCTAAAGTAGTAGGGGGATTCAGCTCCGTCAGAAAAGTCGAGGTTGATAATTTGTCCACTTTGGATCTTTCGTGGAGATTGTTGAAGAGCACGCTTCTGTCCAATCTCAGATGCTCTGGAGCCAGGAGCCTCTTCTTGAGGTGTCTCTGCGACAGATGCCATAGTAGACTCCAGGGTAGGATCCATGGTAGAATCCATTGTGAAACCCAGAGTGGAATCCATGACTTTGGTATCGCGAGTTCTACAATCTCGGTGTGAATTTATCGACAAAGAACGCGGGCCGCCCTGTACATGTCAGTAATTCCTGAAGACCAGATTTATAGTCAGACGCAATCAGCTCGCCGTCATTGATCACTGAGAGTTGGTTGACTGTTTACTACTAGGAAAGATGTTGAGGGCTTGTAGTGAAATATTGTATCAGAAATTAATAAAAAATAAAGTTCCGATTCAGATTCGGGTGTTGCCAGAAAATGGGGCTATGCTATGCAGCTAGCGTGCAACCCTTGTAAGCCCATCCAGTACGGCAGCCCGGCTGCACTTTTCTTCGCCCTGAATCTGTCCATCGAAATTCCCACAACACCATAAAGCTTCTCTTCGCCACTTGCACCCATCGAGAACCCTTTTTACTACTCTACATGTGAGCTGGCCCTTTCCATACCTCCCTTACTGTCTGGCAGACGTGAAGTAAAGGTAAGCAGAACTTCCGAATGTCCCTGATGAGGAGTAATCATCTCGTTGAAGTATATACGTACACGTACCCCTGCTTACGGTACCTTGAGCCATGTATAAGCTATGGAGCTCTTGCTGACATGTTAATCTGACTTAGACCGGTGCATTGATACTATTCAGACCTGTTGGGGCTTCTCGCACACTGGCCACGCGGACAATTCTCCGATACCGACACGCTCTATAAGGGCATCTTCTCTATCCAAATTTCCTCCTCAACAACCGCCAAACTGTCTTCCCCAATCCTCCTTCCTCGTACAATATCATACGAGGCGAGCTCCAACCCCCCACGTCCATATCGAGCGATGACTGAGCAAAAGACTGGGCGGAGGAGGCGGTCGAGTAGTTTGCTGTATCAAGAGCCACCGGAGACGATCGAACATATGAGTGATCAAGCTGCGTTACCAAATCTGAATGCAAATTGGGTAAACGCGAAGGGTGAGTGATTCAAATCTTAACTCGGACCGATTTGGATATTTAACCAGCTTCATATTGGGCTTGGGGGCAACACGTCAACTGAGGCCAAACTATTCTAGAAGTTGGACTGACTATTGTAAATCTTCCAGGAGCTTGGACAATACATTTGGTTCTCATCGCCTGTCTGAAAATCCTCTTCGATATAATCCCTGGAGTGTCACAGGAGACATCTTGGACCTTAACGAACATCTCTTACATGGCCGGATCTTTCCTGATGTTTCACTGGGTCCGAGGAGTTCCATTTGAATTTAACTCTGGGGCCTACGACAACCTGAATATGTGGGAGCAAATCGACGACGGAGCTCAATACACACCAGCGAAGAAGTTCCTTCTCAGCGTACCAATCGTGTTATTTCTTCTAAGCACACACTATACACATTATGACCTAACTTTTTTTTTCTATCAATTTTCTAGCTGTACTTGCGGTTGTGGTGCCGAAATTACCGTTTGTAAGTAAACGGTCACATCTCTAGAAGGCGTTAATGCTAATATCGACTTAGAGTCACCGCACTAGGGTGGGGCTGTTCTCTGGAGCACCGGAAGATAGGTAGTACTGGTTGATATTCATTGCATGGCGTTTTTGTACGATATCTTGGGGCTGGTCGTTTAATTTGAAAAATGATGAGTTACATGCTCAGCGAAAACGTATGAGATCTGTATTTAGAACAGGACAGGACAGGAGTTGCATCAAGTCTTGGCTATACCAACTACAACACTTGTTCTCTAGTTTTCGGTATTGATACAAGCCACACAACACAGCAGAACAGAAGAAATATGAAGCGAGGAAGGAACGAAGACCCTTACAGCTCCAATCGAGGAAACAGCATCAATTCTTAGTTCGACTATAAACCCCTCGTTCTCCATTTCGCTCGGTTGTGTGTTCGATTAGTTCCTTTTCTAAGAATGCGGGTCAATATTCTCAACATCCCTTTTCCTAAACTTCTATTTAAATCCCATATCCTGCCTCTAAAACCTAAGTACCTTGTTCTTCTCATTCTTGTCTCTATTAAGATTCTGCTTGAATATTCGAAGTTATGATTCTTGAAGAGACGATCCAGTCATGGGGTACAGACTGGCCAAGAAATCAGAGGAGATCAATTGGGAATTCGAGTTTCGACCATTTAAGTCAGATTGGTCTCGTGGTCAGAGAGGAGATTGAATTCCCAGAAGGCGGGTTTCAAGCATGGCTTGTGGTATTTGGTTCTTGGTGTGCGCTATTTGCATCTTTGGGAATAAGTAAGTCTTTCTTTCCATAGCAAATGAGGATAGAATTGATGTAGGGTAGTGAACACAATGGGTTCATTTCAGGCTTATATCTCTACCCACCAGCTCAAAGATTACGACTCAAGTTCTGTCGGATGGATCTTCAGTCTTTATGCGTTCCTTGCATTTGGAATCGGTCTTCTTGTCGGACCTCTTTTCGACAAACACGGTCCGAGATGGTTGGTATCCGCTGGAAGTTTACTTATTGTAATAAGCATGAATCTTGTTGGAATTAGTCAAGGTGAATTCACACTCACATTATACTATTCCATCCCAACTTACAATCCTAGATTTCTGGCATTTCATTTTATCCTTCTCCATATTGGGAGGCGTTGGAACAGCCCTCCTCTTTTCTCCATCAATCGCTATAATCGGCCATTATTTCCACACCCATCGAGGTAACGCTACCGGACTTGCAACAACTGGAGGCGCAGTAGGAGGAATTGTCTTCCCCCTTATCCTACAATCGCTTCCCTCAAAAATCGGTTTTCTGTGGAGCACCACCACTATATCGGCTCTTTCTTTACTCCTATGCACTTCCGGCATTATATTCATCAAACCCAGATTCCCTCCAGCTAAATCTACCTCTGCAAAGCCTGACATTCGAATATTCCGAAATCCTGCCTTTGCAGTTACAGTATTGGGAGTCTTCCTTGTGGAATTCGCTCTCTTCATACCTCTAACTTATATTTCTTCGTATGCCCTACACCACAAATTCTCTCCTTCATTCTCATATCAGATTCTGCCCATCCTGAACACCGGCTCTGTGTTCGGTCGTTGGATCCCAGGCTACTACGCTGATACCATCGGTCGCTTTAACGCCGCTCTCGTTTCCATCTTCCTCACAGCCATCGCCGTCCTCGGAATCTGGCTCCCTTTCGGCAACACCAAGCCTGGAATAATTTTCTTCGCGTTACTTTTCGGATTTTCAAGTGGTTCGAATATCGGGTTGACTCCAGTTTGCATAGGACAGCTCTGTAATGTAAGGGATTATGGGAGATATTATGCAACCTGTTTTTCGATCGTATCATTGGGTTGTTTGACAGGTGTACCTATTGCTGGGGAGATTTTGAGGAGGGGAAATGGAAGCTATGAAGGATTGATTTGGTTTGTGGGAATTTGTTACTTGGGTGGCTTGCTGGCTTTTTTGAGTGCTAGAATTATGGTGACTGGCTGGAGTTTCAAAGTAAAGTATTGATGGAAGAGCCGATAGTATACACTGTGCACAATACCCAGAGAATATGAAGAGGAACAACTTAAGGCTACGCCGCCAGAGGAATTGCCCCAGACAAACGACGTGTTCCAATGACAATTAAAACTGCAAGGGCATTCACTGCACGTAGAAGAATATAGATATTTGGGATGCACCAATGAATTGTCGATATCCGCGCTGACGACCTGAGTTAGTTCGAAAAAGAAAGCACGCTAAGGAAATGAGGCGAGGAATAATATCTAATGCCCATCTCTTCCTCCAACATCTCAAATCAAAAACTTATCTCCTTCAAACATATTCCAGATCGCACGATGGGGAAGAACGGTAGATTCGGAAAGGATTATGGGAAGGTTGTCGGCAATGATTCAAAAAACCGGCCTGGGTGGAAGGGCCCAGCATTCGTGAAGAAGCAAACTCCAGGCCCGAAACCTCAACCTCCAGAAGATGAGAAACACTTGACTCCACAGCTCATGATACCGATTGAACTGCAGCAACTCCTCCTTAACATCTTTCGGGATACACTCTCTGATACCTTAACATCGGACTCTTATCAAGCTCTGCTACAAGAAGTCAAGGCAGCGCTCTATGAACGGGATTTCCAAAAAGCATTCGGTAAGGACGAATATCTTGAAGTATATTCAACTCGATGGAGTCCAAGCAGGTCACTCGGTTATGCATCAATCTTTGTGGGATTGAGAAGATATTTGGCCGATCTAAAATCTCGGTTAGAGGATTCTGAAATCAGTTCTGGAAGCACGCCTATTTCTTCCCCTCACGCTTCCAGCGATTCTAGTTTACGTGTTGTCTCTTTTGGAGGTGGTGCGGCAGAAATCATTGCATTCGGAGGGCTCTTGCGTTATCTACGGGATGTTTTCAGTCTGTCGACTACGTTGGAAGATCAGGCTGCAGAAGATTTGAATGCTCGGTCCCTATCAGAAAAGACACTCAGGATTGAGCTTGTTCTAGTTGATACAGCACCATGGGAAAACGTCTCGAGCAAGCTTCACGCTGCTCTGACCGCGCCACCACCACTGTCAAAATACGCTAGTGTCGCTGCCAGAGAAGCAAACTTACCACTCATTCCTACCGGGAGCCTTACCTCAACGTTTCGGTGCCAAGACGTTCTGAGTATGAGCCAAGATCAGTTAGCCGGTTTAATCGGGCAACGACCCGTTCTCTTAACATTACTATTCACCCTAAACGAATTGTATACTACCTCCATCGGGAAGACAACAGCCTTTCTCTTGAATCTGACCTCAGTCATCAAGCCTGGCTCTCTCCTCTTGGTTGTTGACAGTCCTGGTTCTTACTCAGAAACAGCTGTGGGAACAGAATCTAAAAAGTATCCCATGCATTGGTTAATGAACCACACGTTGCTCGGAACAGAAAAGTCTGGAGGCGAGGAGAGTGTACCAAACTGGGAGAAAGAAATCTCTGAGGAGTCTCAGTGGTTCAGAATGCCCGAAGGCATCAAATATCCAATTTCATTGGAGAACATGCGATATCAGCTGCACCTCTATCGCAAGACATAATTTCATTGGGACAATCAATCATTATGCGCGGTAATTTGTTCTGAAAGTCGTAACTCATTATATCATGACAATACATCACTAATACCGACTAAATATCAGAGGCACCAAAGCTGTAGTGCTTTCTTCTGTCATCATGGTTCTACTTCTCCATCCCGCTGAGCATGTATTCTTGAAGAGCTCATTCAAATGGTCTTTTCGGCCAGTCTTACAGAACTCTTTACCGAGACGTTTCAACACAGCCTCCTTTGCCTTTCTCAAAGTCGTCACCTGCTTGTCAGGATCATCGGCGAGATCCTGCTGAGCTGCTTCTTGTACTGCGTTGCGTTGGACCCCCTGCAGATTTAGATCAAAAGCCACGGGCGGCAAGGTCTTTGAAGTAAGGACAGGACTGGAAATCGCCAGCGGGATTTCTGCTTCTTCCTTCGGATGGTTGTGCTTGCGTCTCCGCTTGCGATGTACCCTCTTTTTCCGTTTAGTGACCACCACAGACATTCTCTGCATATCGACGGTCGTATCAATAAGCGCTTTTCTGTCGACAAAATGCGTATCGATGACATCTGGTAAATCTTTATACGCATCTATATACTCCTGACCATTTTGGCTCTGGTCACTGCTGTAGCTATGGCCTTCAGAGCCACTTTGCTGCGACAGCCATTCATCACTTCCGCTGATTCTTGTCAAAGGCGCCAAGGCGTCTTCCCACATACCACCATTAATCAAGCTCACGTTCTCATAGTCGAACTCGTGGACGGTGTGTCTGTGCTTAAACACGAAATCTGCAACCTGTTCTACTGCCATAGTAGCATTACGCACTTGCATATAGCGCAATTTAGGAAAGACAATAGCTGGCCGAGGAGGTGCTGCTGGCAATGGCGACATAAGAGACGTAACCTCAGCAAAAAGTTTGACGGTTCTTCTGGGAGGTGCGAAGAGTGGATCTGAGTATAGACTGAAAGGGCAAGGACCTTTTCTGCCATTCCACCCAAAACTCACTCTCTCGAGGTTGTCTGAGAAATTGCGGATGTAATCTTCTAGTATCTTGAGGTGATCGAGTCCAGGTTGGGGACCAAAGAAGTCCCAAGAATCCATAACGATGTTGAGTTTCTTGATTTGTTTCCATCGGCGACCAGCTGATGGTGTACAACCAAAGCCAGGCATGTGACGAAGATAGAGAAGCCCGGATGGATGAATGTTGTTCAGAGAAAGTTTCTCGAGATGAACAAGTGGTGCTCGTTCAATGGCTATGCGGAGACTTATGAGTGCGTAGTCGATGACGTCTCGTCGGTACCGTTGAGCGGGGTCTTGGCCAGGACATGATACTGTGAGGTGGCGAAGATTTCGAAGATGGGTGAATACGGTAATGAATGCAGGCACATTGGTGGCTGCATGGAATAGAGGAGGATATTGTTGTGTCAACACATCCCCCAGCACTGGAGATCCATATTTCGGTCTCTGAATAGCAGACGCAATTGATGTTTGCGGCGTATATAAGAAAGTGACTTCTCTCCCATTCATGGGGTTCAGAAGAGGTGGCAAGAAGGTTGATGGCGAATGTGGCATTGAGAATGTAAGATGCTGGATATAATGTCCGATTCGGGACAGGGACTCGAGTCGTGAAGGTCGAGTGAGAGCACTTGGTGTGAAGGTCAAGTGGGTTCGGGTGAAGAGAGGTTGAGTTGTGAGAGCACATAATTCTGGGGATACGAGGCGCAAGGAGCATAGGGAAGCTGTGTCAATTTGCTCGAGGAGATGGGAACGGATGCCATTGTCCCGCCAGAGGCAGAAGAACAGTGGGCTAGTAGTGGCCATAGCTTGCGCATATCGTCCCGAGGAAAAGATGAAGCTATTCTCAACCACGACCGACAAAGTTTTCACCCCAACGGCAGCTGAAATCAAAAAGACAATCAATTAAGAGATTGCTAATAGAGTTGGATCTCGAATAAGATAAAGTATGATGTTGGATGGTGTTGAAGTTCTTCTCACTCATTCATAAGGCAGCACGAGTATAAAAATTCAGGATCCGCAACTTCAAAATCTCGATGAAACAAACACCCTCAGAAACATTTCTCTCTACCCACCATATATCTCCACTCCTGCAAAACCAAAATGCCTCAATATATCATCACGTGATATTGAAATGAGTCACTTCACTCAAAGCACAGCATCTTATCTGCAAGCTCTGCATGGCAAGCGTATATCGACACGAAAAGCTCACGATGCGCGACCATGTTTCTAAGCGTGATAGCCGCGTTCACTGGACGGGGAAATCGATAGCGGGGTGCTGGTTATGCAAGTTGTGCAGCTCCTGCAGTCTGTTTCGGGTTAAACAGGAAGATGAGTACCAATGAGATTTCTGAAACATTTAGGGAGGTGAATAGGAAAAGACGGTGCGGATATGACCAATGGGAACGAGGGAGGTTGGGAATGAAGCGCGAAAAATGCGCGAAACAGACGCGCTGCTGGGCTTGGCGGGGGCGTTGACTTGTTGAGGGTTTCGGACTTTGTCTATAGTTATCGCGTTCGCTGGAGTTTCTTTTCCTCTGTGCCTTTTTTAAAGAGAATAGTATTTGAATTGTGGGTTCCCACCTACCTTCGGGAGTTGAGAAGGGAGAAAGTCCTCATCCTGGGTTTTGGAGCTCGATGCACAGGTGTGCGGATGCGCATTCTAGTTCGATTTCTCGCGTGGAACCAATGCAGAAACTGTGGTGGGGAAAGCATTTTGGTTTGTTATTGTGATGATCTGGAAGGATGGCTGGCCGAGTAGGAACGAGACTGGAGTACGGAGTTAGAACGATGGTCCGTATGAGATATTGTGAAGTCGTTATGTTGGCTTGGGCCTATTGGATTTCCTAGGGCTAGAGACCTGTTGCTATTCTCTTCGAATACTCAATGGCTCGGGAATGTCGAGACATTGAGAATATTCATCTCCTTATCTCATCTATAAATCATCATGGCTTGGGGGGTAGGGGGGAGGCGGGACTCGGACTAAAATATTCCACGGTAATCTACTATTACAGTAACTTTTGGTTCCGGATCGGAGGTAAGTGATTGAACTCGTGGAAGTTTCGTGTGGTACCTCCTAATTCTGAACGCAAACGCGTCTGTCGTGATCTCATTTTCCGAGACTCATGTGGGGTGTAGGAAATGTAGGAAATGTATGGTTGAGAATATACCAACCGCGATTTCGCGTTGGAACAACCAAGATATCGTTGAATGTAGGGTTTTGTGAAGTAACCCGGCGAGTTCTGCGAGAGGTAACACAGCCTTACCAGTAAGACGTATGTTCATTTGTCTATATTTCTTAGGATCACGATCCCAGACACACTTCTCCCTCGACTTCGTTTTCAGCCACATTCAACGCTCCCTACCATTCGAATTTATAACTGCATTCGAGATCCCTTCACTCAGAGACCATGATCTGGAAGTCCGCGCCGTGTATGCCATGATATATGGTATTGCTTGGGGACTCACTGGGGAACTCATCCTAAGGGAGAAGCTTTTTGAAGTTGACGGATGCTTAGAGAAACGAATTGGGATAGACATAAGATTTAGTGAGTATGGGATGCAATAAATAGCCTTTTACACAACTGGTCGCATTGTACTCCACAAAGAGCCCCAAGTCCAAGGTATGTGCTTATAAGGGCCTAGGCCGATCTTCAAGGTCCAGCTCATATTCAGGGCGAGTTGTGGGCTTGGACGGGTATGAGAAGGCGTGTAGTCAGTTTCTGAAATCGAGGCTGGTGAAAGAGTTGAGGGAGGTTATGTGAGGGCTCTGTAGTAATAGGCGTGTGGAGGAAGCAACAAATGACGGCGGAGTTGTCGATTAGTTGTGAACTGGAGAATATAGGGCGTGGGGGATCTGGGGTCCGGTATCAATGTTTGGGAATAGTTAGTGATGTCTCCCCTTGTCCTGTCTGAGTGGTTGCCCTATCCAAGCCAGACTTCCGCCACGGCCATTTGTCGCTATCCACCTATCCGCGCCACAGAGCAAGATATATACTATGTAGCACGGTATGTTGACAGGCATCGCAGGAAGTTTCCATCCACCCAGTTAAAAGTCCCCCATGGAACTGCGGCCCCCATAATTTCACGATCCCTACCATTCTAGAAGATTAAGGCGGCATGTGGGGCACGTCTCCGCTCATGGCCAGAACGGTCCGCCCATGATTATGTAAGTATATGGCAGCATTTCTGGTGTTTGGATCGATGGCCGGCGGGAGCGGTGGGAGAGGTGGGAGCGTACGGGAGTCCACGTCCCAGTAGATGGTGTTGGCAGCAACACGTATACAGTAGTTGCACATCGAAGCCACTGCGAGAGTTTCTGATCCAATCTTCTGCCGTTCTCCGGGAGATATGCCCTATTGGACGCCATGCATGAAGTACGAGCTCCTCCATGGGTCCGTCCCGTAGTCTCGATGTTTGAAACAAATCATCCACCCGCCCTGGCCGGCGCAATCAATATAGGGAATAATTATAATGCGACAGCTTACCAAGTATGTCCAGGCACGGTACGAGTTCCTTCGAAGAAATCAAAAAGCCGGCGTTTTTCTGGTCGCAACTTGGAGCTTTGGTGCGACTACCATTCGTCTTCTTCTGTTGTTGTTCGTAGGTGCTCGTAACTACCTGCCCTGCCCTGCCCTGCCCTGCCTTGCCTTGCCTTGCCTTGCCACTGAGTCTCGACCCGTCGACTGGTTGTGCCTAAGATCCCGCTAGATTGGACCTTCCTTGTACTGATCTCCAGATTAGTGCCGAAGCTTTTGGCTTGGAGCATTCTTCGCAGACACGCAGACACGCGCGGATCGAAGCAAAGAAGATTCTTGTTACTACGCTTACTCGGACCGTGAGAGATCCAAGTCGGACTGAAGCTTGCTCGACTGAAGCTTGCTCGACTGAAGCTTGCTCATCCTGTTAGGCAATCTGGGGCGTCCCGCTCGCTACTTGCTTGCTAGACGACCTCACCAGAACCGAATATTGGCCCACTCCTGTCAACATTTTCTCCCCGCTCAGCTAATTAATTGCACATCTACATTTGATCGCCAGCGCGGGAGTCGAATTTCTAGAATATGCGCCAAATATCATAGCTCGAACTCCCCCAAACACCGCGCTGGTGATCGTCGTCAGCGACAAGGCGTGGAGGAAATCGACCTGGGCTTGAGGCAGTTTGGCATAGGTCAGCCTGGCCAAGCTTGCTTCATTGAACAAAGAGACTTTGATGATCACGACCATCTGGGACGGATACGCACCACCAAGGCAATTACGTGCGTGGATTGAGGCGGACTGGGCTTGACGTGGTCTGCGCCGGGACTTCCGTTTGCACGACTGACCCTTCGAATCGAGATGAGGATTGGCATCCGAGAGCAGCTTGCTCTGCTCGTACTCATAACCGCCCTCGTTCCTCTCGCTGTCCTTGCAATTGCGACTTGGTTCAACAATTACAACTTTGTCAGAGACATCAAATCGGAAGGACTTAGTCTTACTGCGTCCCTGAAGGCCGCTGAAGTGGCCGCGGATCTTCTTCTTATACAAGCAACCTGCTCAACGATACTTACGCGGGTCCTGGTACAAGAGGCTCTCAAAACCTTCTACCAAGGCAATACAACGTCAGAAAATTGGAATTCTGCTGCAGATGATATTCGGGATGCTCTCGCAGCTAGCGGTCTTGCTGCATTACTCCAGGTGGCGGTCTTCTCCCGTAATCAAACTGGTAATCCTAGTGGCTTGTTGAATGTGACGGCGGGTGCAAATGGAATTATCCTTCAAGGCAATTACGCAAATGGCAGTCAAGTCATGCTTGGAGATCCTGGACTAGGATACCCAGCTGCTCTATATCCAAACATCACCTACACAACATTATCCACACCCGATCCAGCAGATGCCTCAATCAATGCCACTGAAGCCATTGCGTTCACAGATTTTCCTTTGAATGATACTGCGGCGTTACTTTTAGGGCCCCTACAAGTTAACAACTCCTACGCCATGGTCTCTTTGACCTTACCTATTGTTGATAATACGAATAAAAATTTCACACTTGGATTTATGACGGTTGTTGCTGCCGCAACATCCTTAATCGATGTTATGACCTCTCGAGAAGGGCTTGGTAATACGGGAATTGTACTCTTGGCTGGGCCAAATCGACGCGAGAATCAGTTCCGATATGTCGATCGACCTTCGAGTGAAAATTACTCACAGCCTGCCTCGGAGCTCGGAATGGCGTCAGTGAAATACATCTTCTCACCTGTTCCTTTGCCAGGCCAGTCTGACAGGCATTCAAAATATAATCAAAATCTGAGCAACTTTGGCTCCTCAAATTTCACCGAAGATAAATATCCGGCAATAGCCAAAGGCTTTGGAAGGCGGAACCCGGCGGTCAATAATGCGAGTGCTCTTCTGACAACCACGAATGAACAAGGAGCGAGTGTTGCTGTAGGCTGGGCACGACCTCAAAGTTCGTTGGCGGATTGGATTCTGATTGTGGAACAAGCTCACAGTGAGGCCTGGGAGCCAATAACAAGGCTTCGAACTTTGATTCTCGCATGCGTATTTGGGACAATCGGGTTGGTTCTTCTGGTTGTTTTGCCTATCGCTCACGTCAGTGTGCGACCTATTCGAAGATTACGAGATGCCACCAAAAAGACCATTACGCCTGTTGGATATAGCGACAGTGGAAGCGTTCGATCAGGGAGACCTTATGATGAACCTTCTGGAGATGAAGAAGCTGCGGATCGTGCTTCTCAGCGCTCCAAATCCTCGGGACTCATGGTTAGACTCCGAAATTTGACACGTGATGAGACGAGGAATGACCGGAGGGGAAATGGACGTGGTAGAAGGGATTTCAAGATTCCCGGAAAGGTTCAGGACAGGTATTTTCGAACGCTAAAATCTTTTGTCGCCCCTTACTGACCTAGCACAGGTCTCATTTTATCACTGATGAGCTTACAGGTGAGACTATCCATGAAATATATTTCAGGTTCCATTGACTAATTGTTTAGAACTCACTTCCACGTTTAATGCAATGTCTACAGAACTAGAACGGCAGTATACCAGGCTTGAGGAAAAGGTGGCAGAGCGAACACAAGAATTGGAAATCAGCAAGATGGCTGCCGAAGCTGCAAATGAAAGCAAAACACTTTTTATTGCAAACATCTCACACGAGTTGAAGAGTAAGACCGCCGGGGAGAATCTTTCTTTCCTATTCTGTTATCGTCTCAAGAGGAATGTTGCTCCTCATGTTTCGGGAGCAAGCACATCCCAAAAAATCACCTGAAATAAGCAATTGCTGACCTTCCCGGTGTTCCTAGCTCCTTTAAATGGGATACTTGGCATGTGTGCGGTCTGTATGGGCGAGGATGACCTTGCAAGGATCAAGCGCTCACTTCAAGTGGTCTACAAGTCAGGAGATCTTTTGTTAAATCTACTGAATGATCTATTAACCTTTAGCAAAAACCAGATAGGGCAACAACTTAGTCTAGAAGAAAAGGAGTTTCGTCTATCCGATATTAAAGATCAAGTCAAGAATATCTTCCGAAAACAAGCGTCAGACTCGAAGATCAATTTTGGTGTCCACTTCATTAGCACGGATCTAGATGGAGACTCGGAGCAGAAGTCGCCTGAGAGTACCCTTCCAGCTTTGGGCCCGCTTGGTATTGGAAGACTAAAAGACCTCTGGTGAGTCTATTTATTTTTCTCTCCGTCTGACACGAAGTTTATGGTGGGGGTAATCATCTAAATCAATCGTTGCTTCCGAAACAAGCCTAACGTAATATATATAGTCTTTGGGGCGATCAACATAGAATTCTCCAGGTCATCATCAACCTAGTCTCTAACAGCTTAAAGTTCACTCCCGAGGGTGGAAAAGTCGAAGTGCGTATCAAGTGCATCGGAGAGGTGGAAGCCTCTTCCGAAGGTAGTAGAAACTCAATGGCCAGGTACTCTACCGGCAAAAATTCCACCAGCAGAAATTCTGTTGGATCGTCGCAACGTGGGTCAAGAAAGCGGCATCGCAATGGCTCGGGCTCAAACAACTCTCAAAGCTCTAGAGTTGCTTCCAGCTCGGGACCGAAAGGTGGCACGGCTCTAGTTATAAATCCTATGGACCCCAAAGTCATCCCTCGGATGCAACCCCGCGAAGGATCGCCGGCACCGCCCCCTGCCGGCGCCAAGGTCTTCTCGTTCCAATTCGAGGTTGAAGACACGGGCCCTGGTATCCCCGAACACCTTCAACAGAAGGTATTTGAGCCCTTCGTCCAAGGTGATCTTGGCCTCAGTAAAAAGTATGGTGGAACTGGACTTGGATTGAGTATTTGTTCTCAACTAGCTGGTTTGATGGGTGGTGTAATCACCCTCTCAAGTACAGAAGGTGCCGGCAGCACCTTCAACATGCAGATCCCATTAAAGGTAAGTGATAGTTAGCCTATCCTCTAAAGGTGTTCTTGTCAACATTTTGGTCGGCAAAAGCTAAGATCTGCTATAGTTTGTCAAAACACGTGTTCCTTCAACATCAAGTTCGGATGCATTTATCTCAAGGCCAAATAGTATTCAACTATCTCACGACGAACGTATTGCAGTGGCGAGAATAACCGAACAAAGTGCAAACAATAGCTCTGCCAGTTATGAGAAGGATGACCAGCCAAGATTGGTGGGGCTCAGTCAGCCGTTCTTCGCTCCGACAACTCAAGCTCCTTCGGCAGGGAAAGATCCTCAAGAGCGAATTGCTACTTTAGGCCAAGTTGCAAAAACAGGCGCAAAGATTCGAGTGTTGGTTGCAGAAGATAACGAGATTAATAGGAAAGTTGTACTTGTATGTTTGCCGTCTCTTTTCTCCTTATCTTCCCCATCCACCGAACTTGGAACTGATATTGTTAGGGCATGCTCAATCTTGAAGAAATATACGATGTTCGCATAGCTAAAGATGGTCAAGAGGCTTATGAGATGGTCAAAGAGAGCATGGATAAGGGCCAACTCTTCAACCTCATTTTCATGGATATTCAAGTAGGTCAAATCATCCATTTGCCCGTCAATGTGTCGAATTTAGTGGGACTTTGGTAGTCTTTACTACCAAAGTTGACACATTGGCAGGCAAGGGATAATCCTTGATTTACACAGAGCTAACGATTATAGATGCCAAATATTGATGGCCTTCAAAGCACTAGAATGATCCGTAAGATGGGATATTCTGCGCCAATTGTTGCGTTGACTGCCTTTTCGGAAGCAAGCAACGTCAAAGATTGTTACGATTCTGGGATGGATATGTTCCTTAGGTATTTTGCTTGTATACGGAGGCAAAGTCTCGTACTAATTCGCCCTAGTAAACCAATCCGACGGCCTGCGCTCAAGCAGGTCTTGAAAAAATTTGCTACTATACCAGAAGAACCAGAATTATCTCCGTCGAAGTCACCCTCCCCTGCACAGATAACACCTCTACCGCAGGAGCAACCATCATCGAAACCTACAAAGCAAGACACAGAACCTACTATCAACAGGGCATCATAATATATAATATATATATATATATATACATAATTTTCGCGTATACCTCCCTATTTTACAATAATCGCCAAGTAGGATCTTTCGACCAAAACATTTTAATTTCAAACAGAACGGAATTTTCTCTATATCAGCACAGTAAACGAAGTGCTCGTTTTACGATGCAGGAGTTATAAGGATCATATTGCATGGTTGGCTTGATACCATCTTGGAATTTTGGGTTACATCTGCACAATGAGCGAACAAGCGTATTCTTTTTGTTTTTATGATTGATCCTGGGTCTATTTCTTGGACCTTGGCTGTGAATGCCGTATGGAGAGATAGAAATATATAGTTTGGTGAGGTGAGAGATACGTATGAAGAGCTGTAGATTTGACTACTTGCACATATATTTGGGTCTAAAGAATGAAAAATGAGATAGGCTTGGAAGAGAGATAATAGGTCTTGAAGTGGAGTATTGACAGGAAGGCCATCGGTCGTTCTGAATTGCAATGTTCCCTTTCTTGTGAGACTTCAATACAAAGTGAGAGATTACAGCCCACTCCCAATAGCAAATTAAATCAAAATACCAGCTGCAGACAGTGTCAAAATGGGTTCCTAGATAAGATCTAACTTTGGGCTCTATATGAATGATGTTTATATAGGTAAATCATAACAGCCCTTCTCCCCTCCCACTCCCCCTATGCACCTTCTTAACTCAAGCGTCAGCAACGTCATGGCACATGAGCTGAGCACCAGATCGCGTGAATAACTCACCTCGTAATCTACCTACCATCTTACAATGGACCATTTTTATTCCGCTATTCTTTCCATGTCCCAGTTCCCCACATAATTCCACCGTGCAGCATGCCTAGTCTGGCGCGCAAACTCCTCATTTTTGCTGCTATTGACGGGCTTGTTCTTCAACCGCTCTCGCAACGAGGTCAGTCGCGACCCGCGCCTGCGCCTGCTGTGAAGATAAATTATAAGGATGGAGCTATTACGTCCTTGAGAGAGGGCGGTTTGGCTGTGGAAGGGGCGAAAGGAGTGGGTGGTGAGAATGAAGGGAACGGTTTCGAGGCTTTTGGTATCGTGGGTTAGTTTATGTTCCCCCGCAGAATGGCAGCAATAAGGGGGGTCAGAGATTGATAAATTTGGCATAGGATTATTGATGCTTTCTAAATCTTCGTTCCTAATTTCTATTACGAGACGACAACAAGTGGCACAGATAAAAGGGAAACCAATTTATGTTGCTACGGAAGTTGCTTTAACCCCTCTCACATCGAAGGAGAAAGCAGAATTGTCGATTCAACGAACACGAAAAGCTTTAATGAGGAAATCTGGTGATGCTGAGGGATCGGAAGACAGTGATACAGGAGAGGATGGGGAGGGAGATGCCACTGTTAGTGATGATGTGGACGACGACGAGTTACATGCTGCTATTGGGGAGGGGTTATATGCTGGGATGAGTCAGGGAGAACATAAGAGATCAAGTAGTGTGGCTGAGGATGTCATGACGAGGAGAGGGGGCTATGGTCCATTTGCTCAGAAGTGGTTCTCCACGAAGGGTTGGACGGCTGGGCAAAGGAGGAATCTGGGAATGAGTATTTCGGAAGCTTCATCTGCGTCTAGTGACAGGACTGCATCCCCAAATATGGACCCGAAGGCAGACGGGGGTAAGCCTGAAGATGTAAAGGGACGAATAGTCAACGACGTGGCAGAAAGGCTATTACCGAAATTGCTTCGGACAACTCAAATCCTCTTCGGGACTTCAAAGAGTTTCTTCTTTTCATATGACTATGATATAACTAGGAGTCTTGGGAATCAACAGACAATCAATTCGGATGTGCCATTATATAAGGAGGTTGATCCTCTCTTCTTCTGGAACAAACATGTTATTCAACCTTTCATCGATGCTGGTCAAAGTTCGTTGGTTCTACCTCTCATGCAAGGTTTCGTGGGGCAAAGATCTTTTTCAATGGATACAAATCCTCCAAAACCAATCTTAGGCCTAGAAGCAGCGGGGAAGTCTGCGATGGAACTAACGGATTGGAGTCCGAGTGAGAAAGTATTGGAAAACATCCAGTCAGATGCGGGTGCGGCAGAATCACCTAATCAACGAACATCAAGTGACCGTAGAAGCACTGAAAAGCCATTCCTCTTGACTTTAATATCACGACGTTCGGTGAAGCGAGCAGGATTAAGGTACTTGAGACGGGGAGTCGACCAAGAGGGCTATACAGCCAATAGTGTTGAAACGGAGCAGATCTTATCAGATTCACAATGGAGTCCGTCAAGCCACATATACTCTTTTCTCCAACTTCGGGGTAGCATCCCAATATTTTTCAGCCAGTCTCCATATAGCTTCAAGCCCGTTCCAAAAATAGAGCATTCTACTGACCTTAACTATTCGGCGTTCAAGAAACATTTCGAGAATATATTGACACGTTATGGATCGATACAAGTTGCTTCGTTAGTTGAGAAACATGGAAATGAAGCTATTGTTGGTGATGAATATGAGAGAGCTATGAAAAAACTGAATCAATCAAATGGCAATGCTGTGGGATTTGAGTGGTTCGACTTTCATGCTATCTGTCGAGGTATGAAGTTTGAAAATGTCAGTTTGCTGATGGAATCCCTGGGAGATAAACTTGATACTTTTGGGAACAGCGTTGAAGTAGACGGCGGACTGGTGGCGAAGCAAAGTGGAATCCTGAGGACGAATTGCATGGATTGTCTCGATCGGACAAATGTTGTCCAAAGTGCTTGTGGGAGACGAGCTTTGGAGTTACAGCTCAAGAATGAAGGCATCGATATGAGTCTTCAAACGGACCAAACTACTCAATGGTTTAATACGTTATGGGCTGACAATGGCGATGCCATTTCAAATCAGTATGCTTCCACGGCTGCACTGAAGGGAGATTTCACTCGAACGAGGAAAAGAGATTACAAAGGAGCGTTGAAAGATATGGGTCTTTCTATCTCCAGATTGTATAACGGGTAAGTTATATAACCATAATCAAAATTGTACATTGACTTTCTTCAGGGCAGTAAATGACTACTTCAGTCAAACAGCAATTGATTTTCTTGTTGGCAATGTAACACCACAGGTCTTCGAAGATTTTGAAGCCAATATGATGAGCGTAGACCCCGCCGTCTCCCCACAGAAAATGCGCCAACAAGCAATCGAAGTAAGCCAAAAGCTCGTCGTAGCAGACGAGCATGAGGAACTTATCGGAGGCTGGACACTTCTCACTCCTCAAGTCTCCAATACTATCAAGTCATCTCCCTTCCAAGAAGCAGTCCTCCTCTTGACCGACCGTGGTGTGTATGCCTGTCGGTTTGATTGGAATATGGAAAAGGTTCTTTCGTTTGAGAGAATAGAATTAGAGCATATCATTGGCATTAAATACGGCGTTTACATCACATCCACATTGTCACGGGCACAATCCGACGAGAAGAGAAACGTCGGGCTTGTCATCTCTTATAAAGCAGGCAGCAACAACATCACACGCGTAAACACCCGCTCTATGTCTACGGCACCCTCCCGCGAAGAGTCAGATCTTCTAGGTGGTACTTCTATAACACCCGCTCCATCCAGTATAGCAAATCTCATCGGCCTGCCTTCCGCGGTGCCACACCGCGTCTTAGCTCTTAAAGCATTACCGTCTCAGTCCGCTGTCACGGATGGGAACGATTCGCCCAGGGTGACCGAAATGGAGCAGGTGAAGACGGTCTGTGGCGAGATTGAAAGGATGGTGAAGTTGAGTCAAGTGGTGGAGTTGGGGAGTGAGCGGCGTGAGATACTGGAGGCGGGGGATATCATTAGTCTTGCTGATGCGAGGAGAAGTACAGGCTTGTTAGAGCAATTAGGACATAGTTTGAAGAAATTTGTTTGGGCGTAGTGGGTGTGTAGCTAGGGGCAGTGGTGGGTTGAGTGTATATATTGTCGTTAGAGGGGAGGGATTGTATTTAGAGATATATCTATAGAGAGAGTGTGTGTGGTGGGTTTACACGGGTTCCTGAGCTTGTATGTGGATGGCTTGGAATGGAATAGGGGATAGGGCACTAATCAAGTATGGTTTCTGAATGATTTTTCATAAAAATTGTGCGGCCGATGCTCTTCAGATGGACGGTTAAAGGGATCTGGGTCTAAAAAATGTCTCAGCTAAATGGCCCTACCGCCACAAACTCTGGATCACTTTCACCACCACAGAACAACGCAGCATAAAGTCTAGGGCATTATATTTAAAGATGCCTAAATTACTCCCAAATTGAGGCCATAGTCAAACACCATCACTCTACTAAAAATCAGCGCACCTATCCCCAGCATCCATACCCTCAGATCATAAGTCTCTCAATCTTATCCTTCAAACTCCTAATCTGATTCATAAGATCCGAACCCTCATTGGTCGTAATGCTAGCCGCAATAACCGCTCTGCTCACACCACAAGCCCGGCCCAGTGCCGTCTTCGAAGGCACATACACGTAAGGGCAATTCTTGTCTTCGGCTAGGAGAGGGAGATGGAGCAGGATGGCGAGAGGCGCGGTGTCGGCGGCCAGGATCACGATCTCGCTGATGCCGCGGTTGAGCGTCTTCGTGGCTTCGTTGGCGCCCTTTTTGAGCTGCCGGTAGTGGGAGGCTTGTTGCACTATGTCAAGGATTTCTTGTCTGTGCATAGATGGTTAGGATTGTGGTTTGGAGGATATGATTGCGGGAGGTATGGGAGATGGGGTGGGCAAGTAAACTTACGTCAGAGCTGCATCAGCTACGGGCCATGCGGCAGATCCGTTTTGTTCTTCAGCCATTTTGGTGGAGGACTGAGGGTTCTGCAGAGAGCCATTAGTATAATTTTCGTTTTGAGGCGGACGAGGGGTGTGAAAAAGCTCTCGTAATAAGTGCATGTATACCTTTGGTTAGAAGAATGATTTGCGGATGGAATTCAAGCTTCAGGGTTCCTTGCGTTGGCTCGCCCTGGTGCTACCTTGTTCTGATTGTAGAAAGTAATTGTGGAGGGGGAAAAAGATCTCGGTATTTAATGATAAAAAGTAGATATGGACAAATTCGCAACGCTAGTGCAGCTCGAGCAAACTAGGCCCAAAATAGTTAGACCGGTCAGCTAGCTACTTCGCGAAGTTCATGACCTCGTCCAACTACTTTCCCAATATCGTCACCTTCATCATAGCAAGCTTTGAACGCCATCACCGCCCTCCTCAATCTTCGTCCATCGAGCTTCTTTGAGCTTCCGAATCCTTTGAATTACAGTTCAAAAAAGTCCTTGAAACCGCAAAGATGTCTGTGGCTTGGTGAGTACTCCCAACATTTCACATCTACGAATACATCTCCGTCCGGATAAGCACCTCTGTGGTTTTGTGACTAGCATTGAAATTTACAATCATAATTCAATTCTATAATAGATTGCTAATATGATTTATTTTTACAGTCCCGTTTACGCGGTTAGTACCCATCGTCTTCGACCCAACTTGATATGAAGGAATATCCAACACATCAAGCGACAGCGACTTTTATATCATCGAAACACATAAGCATTATACTGATATGTTCTAGCCCTTCTTCGGTGCTATGGGCTGCACCTCAGCTATTGTATTCACCTGCTTCGGTGCTGCTTACGGAACCGCTAAGTCTGGTGTTGGTATCTGTGCGATGGGTGTTCTCCGACCTGATCTGATTGTCAAGAGTAAGTCATGAAGGGCTCGGCCGGGGAATCGAGGACTCACTATTACATAGACATCGTTCCTGTTATTATGGCTGGTATTATCGGTATCTACGGGCTTGTCGTGTCAGTCTTGATCTCCGATGGTCTTAAACAGGAATTACCGTTATACACCGGATTTATTCAACTAGGTGCTGGGTTGAGTGTCGGTTTGGCTGGTCTGGCTGCTGGTTTTGCTATTGGTATTGTCGGTGATGCTGGTGTGAGGGGCACAGCGCAGCAACCTAGACTTTTCGTTGGAATGATTCTCATTCTCATTTTCGCGGAAGTTTTGGGTACGTAGACATCATCGAACTCCATCCTCACATGGCTGACAAAGAATAGGTCTTTATGGTTTGATTGTCGCTCTGTTGATGAACTCGAAATCGACTGTGGATGCTACCTGCACTTAGTCCATTTCTCCAATTCAAGAGAGCCCAAGGACAATTCCGTGCACGCACGCTCTCTTCTGCGACTTTCTGTGAATACTGGTAAAAATCTTATGGACTCTGAATCACCTTGGGGGTAATGGGGAAGGCTACTGGCGAAGGCTATGCCATGGCAGAAAATATGTGTACTGTTGTGGCTTGTTTCATCAATCTTCGGCGTTTTGTGACGCATAGAGTAGAGGAAGCAAGTGAAGGGGTCAATATTGACCGTGTATGCTAGTGTTTCTATTGTTGGTATCAATAACATTGCTCGGCATCTAAAACGAAAAAAATGTACATGGGTTGATGAGGTCAAAGGAGCTTAGCATGGTAAGGGTGCTATACATGGGAAGTTGATGGGGAATCGGTTTTCGTATCAACTTTATAAAAAGTTACGTAGGGTAATTGGAAAGAGCAGCCTTCGCCCTTGCAAGCTTAGTGAGTCCTTTTTGCCTGGTTCTCTCAAATTTATCGCGGGTCCTTTTTCTCTCATCCATTTCACGCTTTGCAGTAACCAATGCGGCCTCGGCGTCTTTGAACTTCTGCTGTGCAAGGGTATATGCGTCGTTGGCCTTCTTGCATTCTTCAATGAAATCTCGATCTGCAAACAACTGCTGCCTCTGCTTTACTAACGTTCTCTTTAAGTTGATTTCGAGCTTCAGAGCCAGTGTAACCTTCGGGGAGTCGTATATGATACATAATAAGAATATAATTGATAACTGATGATAAGTAATAAATAATAAATAACAAATATTTGATGGGAAGTAGTGGGTAGTAAGATAGTATAGCAGATAAATATCATTCTTCATTTTCATCGAGGATCTGTTGGGTTTTTGTATGTGGAAGTTGGAAAGTTTGAAACAGGTTACTAATAGTAATTGCCCTTTTGCTGTCATATAAGAGGTCTGATCATGAGTGAGGCCTCTACGAGGTGACCGTTGCCTTCTCATATTATACTTAATAATTGACCATGTCGTTGGCACGTGATAGGTCTGCCTGTGGACATAGGTAGGCTCGATTGAGGTCTCTACGAGAAGGGAAACCAGCCCCAAATAATACATACCGTACGAGATTATAACACTTCCCTCTTCGATCTCTAAATAGATTTTGACCGGATTGAGTAACGGGGCGTTACTAGACGACAGACCCTATGCCGTGGATAAGGCCGAGACGAACCTTGCCATGCTTGCCAATGCTTATTTATCTCGTGCTCGTGGCAAATCTTCACATCTTCTGACAGTCATCTAATTTTCCCTCTGGAGGCTGCAGTTCCCACATGGCCGGAGTAAGATCTGATTAAATACGGTAATTAGATTCGTGCAGCTCACCAACCACAAACGGCATCCGACCCGCAGACACTGCCAGCATCATGCGTTTACCCTATGTTGACGAGCACGATGGGTCCGCGTTCTCCACACCAGAGGAACAGGCAATTGTTGCGCGAGTGCGTGCACGACGAGCCCCGCGCCCGCTCCAGGCACTCGACCTCACGCTCCTGCACTCACCCTCTGTGGCCGACGGCTGGAATAGCTTCCTCGGCGCGGTCCGTACCAAGACAAGTCTCAGCGATGATGTGAGAGAGATCGCTATTTGCAGGGTGGCTGTGATCAATCATGCGTGGTATGAATGGATGCATCATGCCCCGTTGGCGAAGGAAGGCGGGGTTAGCGAGGAAGGAATGAAGCTTCTTGGCGAAGGGGATTTGGGTGCAAAGGTAGAGGGCAGCGGATTGTCGGACAAGCAGTGGGCAGTGGTCAAGTATACGGATGCTATGACCAAGCATGTTCGGGTCGGAGATGAGGTGTTCGAGGAGTTGAAGAAGCATTTCTCAGAGCAGGAGGTAGTAGAAATTACGGCTACGGTGAGTTAGGTTATTGTGATTGTGATGTGTTGGTGTTGGAGTGACGTTTGAAGGTTCAGAATTTGAGCATGGGCTAATTGCATATCTACGTAGGTCGCTGCGTATAACTGTGTTAGCAGGTTCCTGGTGGCTTTGGATGGTAAGTGTGAAGTCTGTTGCGAAGAGCAATTGCTAATTCCACGATAGTTGGAGAGAAGAATGGACTGAAAGGTCCTGAAGCTTAAGCTATCATTTGAAGCATGGCAATGCTTGAATCCACTTCAAATATGTGCTATGTTTAGAAGCTTGTTGTAGTGACACTACAACTACATATTATTCTATACTCGGTCTTCCTTCATTACTTTCCTTAATTAGATTCAGATCTTCGCCGTTTGAAGCTGTTGATCAACTGGATCTGACATAGAGGACAAGGCAATTTCCAGGACAAAAGTTCCACGACACATTGGCCCACACAGCCTTTCTTGAGATGAAACGTCCGGTTTCAAGGCGAGGCAAGGAAACAACAAATCCATAGTGCGGATGGCTTGCATATCGTATTGGGGGAATACCGGTATGGGAACACTAAGCTCGACTAGGAACTTGTTGATTCTTCATCCTCCTCATAAGGCTATAGCCGATGTGTGGATACTCGTATACTTCTTTTCTTAACTGTCCAGATGGTTTTATTTTACGTCGAACATCTAATGCAAAGTGTGCACTTGGCTATGCATATGCCGTCGACTATTCGGAGCCACTTTTGCTACCGCACTTCGGACCCAAAGAATCTATCAGGGTCTTTCATCTTCAACTCAAATCATGAGCCTCACGGAGGTGGTGCAATCCCGCCCAAGCACACGTTACAGCACATATACTATAAAAACTCTTTGTTATCAGATGGCCGGCTCGTGAGGCCATGAAGAGATCTGAGTCGCCTTTATTTCTCACTCGCCTTAATTCCACGGGCATCATGCATAATGGTGGAATAGCTAGTGATTGGATAGTTCGCACTTTGATAGATTTGTAATCACTCCCTAAAGTCCACCACGCCCTTCGAGCTTGGAGGAATCAAGAGAGCAGCCCCTCTGTCCTTTACTAGCCACCATGTGCAACGCCCCATGGAGGATGCACTGCATTGTGGCGACTTCTGTTTTGTTTTTACCCGTTATCGTGCCCGGCTGAATTTATATGCACAATTAAGCTTCGAAGCTAGAAGTTATCAGCATAGGGATCTGAGATAGGATTTAATTTCCATCTCTGGAATATGCACCTTCGCTTCGGACCCGAGATCACTTAATTTAGTACGAAGCCCATCTCCTCGGAGAGCGCGAATTTATTTCGATTTCGATATCTGGAAAATTCTTGCAAGGAAACCTGACCTGCAGAAATACAAATACCAGTAGGATTCCATTCCAAAGATGATTCCTCGTGGCGGCGGCACCTCACTCTGGGCGTTTCACAGCAACAGTGAGAAGATCCTTGGTTTGAACTTCGGCGTCCCGCTTTCTTCTTTAAGACGTCTATTATTGCTTGTCTGATCCTGGTACATCCGGGATCTATATGGGTTTCATGGCAATTCAAAAGCGTAAATTCGAACACTTAGATAAGAGCAAGCCTTCGACTTCACACACGGATATAGGTTTTATTCCGTAGGACCAGTAGACATGACTCATTCCCGCCATAATCCATGATTCTTAGTGCTTAGGACGCCGGAACGCCTAATTCTTATGACAGATCATGAACTCCTGTACCTCAGCGTTTATATCCGAATAGTGCATATCTAAAGTCCATCTGTGACATGGCGAGGCAAAACTGACCGAAAATCCGACCGGAACATAATCGAGAGAGCCAGTCACCTATGGCTTGCAAGTTGGATGACTGCATCCGAAGGAGGTATGTATTCGCTGCATACTGTATACAATGGGGATGTATCATGGAGCTGGTAAGGGTGCATTGGAAACTCGCCCGAATTCGTGCGAACGCAAGATAGCCTTAAAGATCCTGCCACTAGTAGCCTTCTAGACTGTACCGTCAGCAACAGAGGCGTACCGGGGTCGCCTTTGCTCTATGAAGTAAGCAACCAAAACTCTGCTGTGCAGAGTTAGGTAATAAGATTTGTGTGTTGTCAGTACCGTATGAGTGGTGGACTGCCGCCACAAACATGCGGATCCGCATGCATCTGCCTCCCTCAGAACTCTAACGTGCAGAAAGAGCACTATCGCATGTAGGCGAGCTACAGGCCTCGTAGTATTTGATAGGTTCCGCTGCTCAATTTGGAACCAAAATCCTTGCTTGGATGGAGACCGTCCTGCGCACGAACAGTGCACGAGCAGTTACCGCTCTTCCAACACACCACGCAGACTCGTGATTGGGCAGATCATGGTATTCTAGCAGAATCCGCAAGAACTCGGGGCGGTATGTCAGCCCTGGGAAGCCTCAATACCATAATAGTGTTGGGCTATTTGGGGCCGAGTATCATTCTTAACTCCCAGCTTCTCCCCGAAGATCGTTTTGCCTCCTAAGCATTTTATACGGAAGATTCGAAGCTTTACAAAGCATAGATTTTATGACCATTACCTGACAAATAATAGCCATTTGTCTATTGTTCATACACAACGCAAACCTCTTGCCCGAGAGCTTCAGTGAAGGCTACTCGTTCTGAGCCTTAAAAATCATTGTGTGCCACAACTCGACATGGCCATAGGACAGTACAACGATAGTTCTTCAGACACTCAGTTTTTGGTTCCAGCCGATCTCAACGCTGGCCTATACGACAGTACATCGAGTGATTCCTCAGCTAGTTCCCCTATGAATTCCAACGTAAGTTGTCCTCCCGTGGACAACTCTACAATTCTGACTTTCTCCAAGGGATTTGATAATATTTACGGCGGCAATGGATTTATGGCATATCCAGCATTCCCGATGCAGTACCAAAATGGAGATTATCCGGCACCGGTGGGTTTAATACCCGTAGAGCTGGATATTGAAGGTATTTACGAAGACCACGATCGCCGAAGGAGGAAGAATGGAAGTGAAAAGATCGTTTCTTCTCATGTGCATTCGGTGGGTAATGGTTTGTACGCCAAATATATTATTACTGATTCGAGAACCAGCGGCGCCGTGCTCAGAATAGAGCCTCCCAACGAGCCTTCAGAGATAGGAAAGAAAAGCACATGAGAGAGCTTGAACAGCGGCTTGGGGAATTGGAAGGACGCCATAATGACCTTACTCAATCTTATGAGTCCCTCCAAATCGAGTATTCGACAGTTAAACAAGAGTTAGATAAGCTTCGTAAAGAGTGCGGCCAACCCGAAATTCCACAAGCAACTTCAAAGCCCGTTCAACTAAGCCATAAGCCGTGGGAGGAGTCGAAAGTTGAGATACTGGACCCACTTTTGTTTGACGTATCTGCTTTTTGTTATGATCAGGATGACGGCGAGGGGAGTCGAAAGCCATAGGCTGATTGGGTCTTGATTGGTTTGGCTGTACTGGATTCGGCGCTGGAGTTAAGGAGCGGGGTGCAGGAGATTCCCCGGTGGGTCCCAAAGGTCGTTCGGTATGGAGGGTTGGCATATCCCTAAAATAGCGTGTAACCAAATAGGTATAATTTGGGCTTTAAACATGATATTGCCAGCATTGGCTGTGTGACTTGGCGATTTCTTCTGGTTACTTTGATAGGATCCTAGTCATTGCCTCTTTCCGGGTCGGTAGCCACCTGAAGCATATCTCGATCGTAGAGACAAAAGCAGACGCTGGGCGTAGTAATATAATTGATCAAAAGAAATGCAGATGGCGTCGAAACATCGGAGGATTTTGGAATAACTTAGGTAGTACCTATAGCTGCACCTCCGACAGCGCAACACGTGACTCACGATGATAATATAGGTACCTAAACATTGAAAACCACGACTGTGAACATTTCAATCTGGCCAGCGGACATGGTAGGAAGGCAGTGTATTGTTGCGGAGTTACGGAGTAAAACGCCTGGATTAAAGCAACAATTTGAGAGCTGCTGAAGAACAACCTCCTTCAATCGTGCGAAGCAAACAGCAAGAGATGCTCGAAGACTCCGGATGACGCTGAATGCTTAGGAAGCTGCCATTCTATAGGCAAAACAGAGATGCGCAGATACAATAATATCATTTGGTTGCTTTTGTACTGTTACTGATATTGTGGTCGTTCAGGCCAGTTGAGATCGGCCTCCGAAGGCGGTACTCTAAAACAACCCCGCTACGACTAGTGTTCTATAAGGCTATTGTAAAAATCCCAACGACATCATCCACCTTCGCTCTCCTCCTGAAATTTTAACCCTTATAGCATCCCTTGAATCGCATAACTTGAGATCAGTTCATTCGCAATCATGGGCTACACTGACGTTGACCAGCTGGCTATCAACACCATTAGACTGCTAGCCGTAATATGCCCATTGCTCTTCATCTCACCCCGCGCTGAACAGCTTTAGGTCGATGCTACATTCAAGGCGAACTCGGGCCATCCTGGAGCTCCCATGTACGTGCCCAGATAACTTCATCGTGTTCATTAACTGATAGTTTTGCTAGGGGAATGGCCCCAGTTGCCCATGTCCTCTTCAACAGGATCCTGAACTATAACCCCAAGAATTCTAAATGGATTAATCGTGACAGATTTGTTCTTTCGTACGTATCTACTATTTTGGCCTAGTTAGAACCCACATACACTGTTCGGTCTGAGTGACCAAGATTACGAAGTTAAATGATGGACGATATCTTCCGCGAATCTTGCTCAATCGATTCCAATTTCCACATTGCACCGCGAAATTCTTATCGGAACCTGCTCAATGCGCTGGGTTTTATAATTTTGCTTGCCCAAAATATAGAAGGTACTGATTCTAAGGGTTTAATAGGAACGGCCATGCTTGCATGCTTCAATACGCTCTTCTGCACCTCTGTGGTTACAAGTTATCTTTGGACGATATTAAGGCTTTCCGCGTAAGTCAAATTTATTCCTAATCTCAACGATTAAACTCTCTAATCAATTGTTAGTCCATAGATAGCATTACTCCTGGTCACCCCGAGGCACATGATACAGACGGCGTTGAGGTCACCACCGGTCCTCTAGGACAGGGATTTTCTAATGCCGTTGGTCTTGCTATTGCTCAACACCATGCATCTGGCGAGTTCAATAAGCCAGGCTTCGAATTGATCAATAATTACACATATACCTTCTTAGGTGATGGATGTATGATGGAAGGTGTTGCGAGTGAGGCTGCATCACTTGCTGGTCATTTGCAATTGGGTAACTTGATTGCAATCTACGATGACAATCATATCTCCATTGATGGCAACACAAACTGTGCTTTCACAGAGGATGTCGTCAAGAGATTCGAGGCCTACGGCTGGCACACAGAAATTGTTGATGATGGCGATCATGACTTGGAGGGAATAGAAGCTACAATTAAGAAGTGTCAAGCTGTCAAAAACAAGCCTTCCTTGATCAAACTCAAGACAACCATCGGATTCGGGTCCAAACTGCAAGGCACAGGTGGTGTTCATGGTAATGCTCTTAAGCCAGACGACATCACCCAAGTTAAGAAGAAGTTTGGTTTCGACCCTGAGAAGACTTTTGTCGTACCACAGGAGGTATATGATTTATATCACAAGCGTGGTTCTGAGGGTGCCGCGAAGGAGCAGGAGTGGGAGCAGTTGTTGAGCAAGTATTCGGAATCATACAAATCTGAGGCGGCAGATCTCAAGCGTCGTTTGACTGGAGCCCTCCCCGAAGGCTGGGAAAAGCATCTGCCAACATACTCTCCATCCGATCCTGCAGTTGCTAGTAGAAAGCTTTCAGAAATTGTGCTCCAGAACATTCATGAGGCTATCCCCGAGCTTGTTGGAGGTTCTGCCGATTTGACGTCCTCCAATTTGACAAGATGGAAGGATGCGGTTGACTTCCAACCTCCTTCTCTCGGTCTTGGTGACTGGACAGGGCGATATATTCGATATGGTGTACGTGAGCATGCTATGGGTGCTATCATGAACGGCCTTGCCGCTTACGGAACTGTCATTCCTTACGCTGGTACTTTTTTGAACTTCGTTTCATATGGTGCCGGTGCTGTTCGTTTATCTGCCTTGTCTCAGGTTCGTACCATCTGGGTTGCCACCCACGACTCTATTGGACTGGGTGAGGATGGTCCAACCCATCAACCTATCGAAACTTTGGCTCACTTCCGTGCTCTTCCTAACTGCATGGTCTGGCGTCCCGCTGATGGGAACGAGACAAGTGCAGCATACTATATTGCCTTGACCTCTAAGCACACTCCTAGCATCATTGCCCTGTCCCGCCAAAACCTCCCACATCTCGAGAACTCGACTATTGCTCACGCTATGAAGGGAGGCTATACCGTCCACGAGGCAGAAAAGGCTGATATCACACTTATTTCTACAGGATCTGAGGTCGGTATTTGCATTGATGCCGTCAAATATCTCAAAGATAACCACAACTTGACCGCTCGTGTTGTTTCGATTCCATGCTTTGAAGTCTTCGATGCTCAGTCAAAGGAATACAGGCTCAGTATCTTGCCAGATGGCATCCCATCCTTGTCCGTTGAAGTTATGTCAACTATGGGCTGGGAAAGATATTCCCACGAGCAATTCGGTCTTAACAGATTCGGTGCTAGTGGTGCTTACAAGGATGTTTACAAGGTATGTAGACTTAGGTTAATTATTTATATCATAATGCTAACCCCTGTATAGAAGTTTGAGTTCACACCTGAGGGAATCAGTAAGCGTGCTCTTGCAACCATTGATTTCTACAAAGGCGTTCAAAACCTTCGCTCCCCCGTCAATCGTGCTTTCCAACAACTTATCTAAGCTTATTTGTGGAATGTGGAGGCTACTATGACGAAGATTGCGGTGGAATATGCATACTTTTTCTCTCCAACAAACAAATAGACCAATACATTGTACAATTGATGAACCTATCTCTACTTGTTGACCATGATACGGGCATCCCATAGTTTACTGAACATCTTCCTAAAAGTCGCATCGTGTCCAATATCTCAGACTAAACACAACTATAATTATTTAGCAGAATTTAAATTCTAACACAGGTACGCCAAAATCTGCTCATGACTATTAGTGATAAAAGAAGTAATTAACCAGGCGTCATAACGTACCTAGTTGTATTTATCTCATTAGCTTTTCGACGCCATACGCGTGCTGAAACTCTAAGCTTTCTCGAGTATGTTCTACTACAGCAACCCTTTTCACCCATCATCAATGTCCTCCTCCCCTTCCTCCCTTCTTTCCTGTCGTTCCCTGACCAATTCCCTCTGAAAATCCCTGCCCATCCTCTCCAATCTGGTCGCCGCTCTTCTCGCATCCCCCGATATCTCCGCCCTAGGCGCCACAACCGTAGAAACCAACAATGGCGGAAATCCACCCGTACCTTCCTCCTCCTCTCCTCCTTCCTCCCTCTCATTCTCTTCACTCGAAGTAACCCCATTAGCCAAAATCTCCGTATTGAAATTCTCACCCCCGTCGACCTCACTATCCATTGTATCCCTACTCAAAGGCCTCAATTCATCTCTCGTCTGTTCTATAATCCCCCGCTCTCCAACCCCATTCACAAGCTCCCTTACTTCCTGTCTTGGGCTCGATTGCGGGTTCAAGAATGAATGGAGGATCATTGGGCCGGAAGATGTGGTTTCGATCATGATTCTTTGAGGGAGGCCTAAACCTAGCCGGGATGCGGAGTCGTATGCATTTATGGCTGCAGTTGTGAGCGAGGAGAGGGATTGGGCTTGGGCTTGAGGCCGCGATTGAGATTGTGGGGTCGATGTTGAATTAGGTGCTGAAGTCAAGGGTCGTGAGGAGGAAACGAGTGGGGTAAGAGTGCGGTCGCTGAGATGAAGAGCTAGATTTGGGTTGGAGGATGGTAGAGACGCCATAATTATTTGCTCATAATATTTACAAAATTGATTGGGGACTGGAGGGAGGAGAGAGGTGATGATTCTCAGAGTAAGATTCGCTGATTGGAGTTTCTGATAAGAAAGAGTTCGATCGGACTGAGAAGGTTGAGGAACAAGGAAGCCCTGGTCAAGATACGGGAACTAAAATAGGCGCCATTTTAAAGCCGATGTCTTGGCGGTCGTTGGCCACATGTCTGGAAGTTGAAGACATTCAACAAGCATATATTGATAATTGAAAGCTATACTCCTTTTCAAATCTACGCGCTATGGCAGACGCAGAAAAGAAAGCAAAAGCTGAGAAGCTTGCCGCAGCTAAGAAAGTAGTAAGTGTCTATAATTGTAATTGGAACTGAGATCCTTGGATGGGGTTGCTGACGTTTAGGATTGCAGGTTGAGCAAGCAAAGAAGCAGAGAGCTAAGAAAACCAGCACGAAGAAAGAAGAAAAACTAGAAGCTGCTTCAGAAAGCTCTAAAGCGGAAGAAAAAGCCGAGGCTTCAGAGGCCGAAGCAGAAGCTCCAACACAGGATGCGACCAAAGTCGAGGACAAACCTGCAGAGGAAGCAGATTCTACAGCTGCCCAGGAAACGGTGTCTGAGTTGAATAAGCCATCTCATAGTCGTCAGCCATCGGTATCTTTACAATCGAAGATGCGATCCTCTTCATTTAGGCAATCTTCCGGTCCACTTTCACCTAGTTACTTCAGCACAGAAGGCGATACGGCCCCTGAGATATATCGAAAGCAGGCATTGAGAATTGAGGAGTTGGAGAGAGAAAATAAGAGATTGGCAAAGGAAGCCGCGGATGGAGAGAGGCGATGGAAGAAGGCAGAAGAGGAGCTCGATGATTTAAGGGATGCTGAAGGCGACTCATCGAAGGATATCCCTTCTACAGCAAGAATTTCCGGGGAAGTTGATAGGCTGGTATATATATCATGTCATAGATACAGCTTTCGTTCCATTCACTAACTTTGCGACCAGAAAACCGAAATAGCAGCTCTTCAACGTCAAAATATCCAACTCCAAGCTCTGTCGTCACGAGCATACCGCCATGGGTCATCACCCTCAATGTCAGTGACAAGCTCACCCGGCGATCTCGAAGCTCAGCTACTCTCCAAATCCTCCACCATTGAGTCAATGGAAATAGAGATCTCTAACCTTAAAGCACAACTCGAGAAAGTAGCTTCTGGATACTCCGTAGAAAAAGAACAGATTGCGGCTCTTGAAGATAAGCTCTCTCGGAGTGAAAAATCCGCAGCTGTAGCGCAACGCGAACTCGGTGACTTGAAAAAGAATTTGGAGCGTACCACTGAGAAGGCAGTTAAAGAAGGTAGTGAACGGACGTCCGCCGAAACCAAACTACGAACCCTAGAGCGAGAAGCAGAGGAATCGAAAACTCACGGCGAAGAACTGCAAAAGAAAGTCGAGGCTTTGGAAAAGAAGGCTGCGACATTAGCCACATTACACAAAGAGCACGACGCACGGTCTCAAGCGCAGAAGAAAGAACGGGAGAAAGCCGAAAAGGAAGCTTCAGATCTGCGGTCCCGGCTCGCGGGAATCGAGAACGAGAATTCGCGATTAAGAGAGGAGAAGGAACGGGCCAACAAGCGGGAAGCGCAGGGGATCGACGATGAAGGTGTGGACGAATTAGAGAATGAGGAACGGCAACGGTTAGAGAAGAAAGTCAGGGATTTAGAAGGGGAAGTGCATGAGTTAAGGCGAGGAGTATGGAGAGAGAGGAGAGGAATCGACGGAGAAGATGATGGGGTTACAAGTCCATCTGCCAGGTTCTCCGATGTGGATCTCGGGGGTGGCATGTCGCCTAACCGGAGGAGAAGTTTGGCTCAGGCTCAGGCTGCTGGTAAAGGATTTGGGGATTTCATTCAGAGTGGATTGAATGCCATTACAGGGGCTACGGGGGCTGGGAACGAGGGGGCCTTGTTGGAAGATGATCAAGATTTTGATTTTGATGAGGATGCGTTTAGGCTCGCGGCTGAGGAGGAGGCGAAGAAGAGGATTGAGCGGGTTAAGGAAGTTAAGAGGGGATTGAAGAATTGGGAGGGGTGGAGGTTGGATTTGGTGGAGAATAGAAGGGGTGGCGGGGAGGGAATTGGGGAAATTTTTGAGATTTAAGGGGGCGTGGGATAGGTAGTTAAATTGATGTTGTATGATTATAGAAGTACAGCATATAAAATCCTTCCGAATATTTCCTTGGAGCCAATTTCCTGGGTGCCGATTTCCTGTGTTACCAAATGCAATGAGACCTTCCAGCCCCTATTAAAGAATTACCTTGGTCATCAGTGGCCACTGAATATCACACACTATGTCATGACTCATACATACATAGATATATACAGGTAAAGAGATCAACGAAAGCAAGCGTGGGGTATTCGATACTATCCAACGCACAAAAGGGATATAAATAGTAAGAAATTCGACGCCAAAATCTGCAAATAAGGGTATCTCGAAAGTCAAATGTCCAAACGCCCAGCATAGAAATGCTATCGTGTCGCATGCTCTAACAGAGATCGTGGGTTCTATCTGGTAAGTCATGAGTGGAGTCATATCGATGGTAGTCTTGGCGGCGTATATCGTGATTGAAAGTGTTCGTTCCTTAGTAAATAGAGATGCTGCATCATAGATAATTCGTATAACTTTCCACCGTTATGCAGTGGCCGTGGTCTCTTTTGTCGTACTGATACATAAATCATAATGTCGTATTATCAAGTCTTGTCTTTGGGACGGTATGACGAGATGACTTTAAGCGGCTTGAAATGGAGTTATAGTGACTCTCGAGAGTGAGGACTGCGGGGACTAGCCATGGAGGTCTCGATTGAAGCATGTCTCTTGTGCATCAATGGAGAGTTCTGTAATTCCGCCACGACACCCGCCCACCCCTGTTTCTGTATTCCGCCTGAATGGTCGTTATGACCCATGGCTTGCGTAGCGAGTCTTCTTAGGGGTGGTTGTTTCTTGGTGATGCCCTCAGTCAGAGATTGTGGTAAACTGGGTCTCAATGCCATTCTTGGAGCCTGACTCTTCTCTGGGTCTCGTGCTGGCGGCTGCTCGGAACTCTTCGCTGCGATCAAGCCCATGTATACAACCAAGAAGCGCATTCGTAGGAGATCCAGCCGGCGTACCCTTTCCTCCAGCCGTTTCCTCTTCGCAGCCCATAACAATCTAGTGCTTGAACGAAGCCGCGTACCCCCTTCATCAATCAACAATCGATTTAAATCCTCCCTTAAATCATCGCCACATTTCTGAATCTCTCTCAATAATCTGCCCATCCGCAATTTATCCTCCAGCTTTTGTACCTTTGCCACATCGCGATCGTAGGACTCGTTTTCCTGGATGGAGAAGTCCACTGCGTCAATGAATGTTGTGATCTCACTGGGAGCCGCAAGGTAAGCAGTAGTGTACGTTGTGGCAAGTTGGGCAACGACGAAGATGGATACCAAACAAGCGGTCAAGAGAAGAAAAACAGTTAATATTGGTAAATCGCTCGCGTCAGCCATTTAGTAATGATGGCGGAGTAGCAGAATGAGACCGTTGCTACTGTCGCATTCTTGTCGGGAGCTTGTCGAAATCTGGGGTTGGGGAGGCAAAGGTCGCTGCTGGTGAGGTACAGTAAAGCTCGCGGCAGCACGAATGAAGATGTGCTCCAATAATAATAGAGTAATGAAGCCGCTTTCACACCCCTGCACTTGCAGCTCCTCACATGCCAGTGTGAATCCGGGGTGATGTTATTGTAAGAATCATCGCAGGTGAGTGGGAAAAGGAGGGACTCATCGTTTTATCGCAATGAATGCATCCCCCCTTACACGCACTGTAGTTAGAAAATCAAGAAAGCTATCAAGTCTGACGTGCGTGATAGATGGTGGGGGGACAAAGTGCAAACACAACAAACTCCCCCTTCCCCTACCTGAGCCCTCGCCATTTCGACCCAATCCCTCAAGTCTTCCCAAAAAACTTTCTAAAACTCCAAAATGGAGATCGAGACGACACCTCCGGTCGGTCCAACATCAACCCCTGCCTCTAAGCCAGAACTTCCGCAAATTCTCCAATATCCCTCCACCCCACCACGGCTGATAACTCAAGGCGCAGAAGCCCTCCTGTACCGAAGTACTTACCTCCTCCCAACCATCCCCTGCGCACTCAAATACCGTCCTCCAAAGCCATATCGACATCCAATTCTTGATTTACGGCTAACCAAACATCGAATACTCTCCGAAGCGCGCGTATTGGTGAAATGTAGACGTGAAGGCGTTCCGGTTCCGGCTGTGTACGCTCTTGATGAAACTTCAGGGTGGTTAATGATAGAATGGATCGATGGGGAAGTAGTGCGGATACGGTTAAATGAGTGGTTGAAGAGGCGGAGAGATAATGGCGTGGCTGAGGGTGTCGATGATGCAGAATTAAGGGGTTTGATGCAGACGGTTGGGAGTGCAGTGGGGAGAATGCATGGAGTGGGCGTTGTCCATGGAGACTTAACGACAAGTAATCTGATGTTGAGGCCGAAGAATTTGGTGAACGTGAATGGAAACAGAGAAGGGGCCACCGAGATAAATGTGCTGGATGGGGAGGTCGTAATCATTGATTTCGGATTGGCGAGTCAGAGCATTCAGGATGAGGATAGAGCCGTTGACTTATATGTTCTCGAGAGAGCCTTTGGGAGTACCCATCCCCGAGCGGCGAGTTTATTTAAGGAGGTTCTGAGTGCATACGGGACTAGTTTCAAAGGGGCAAATGGAGTTCTGAAGAAATTGGAGGATGTTAGGATGAGAGGTAGAAAACGAAGTATGTTAGGGTGATCATAGTATCCAATGCATAGGTAGAGTAATGACTAAAATCAAGTCTTCACCTCCCTCAATCCATGATCTCTCTAAAATTGTGCTCGTCGCTCCAACTCCATACGCCTATATACACCCTGTCGAGCTCACTTGTAAAGTTTTTCTCTACAAAATGTGATGGCCATCATCACTCTTTCAATTCGGCCGCAGCAAAGTATCCCTTATTCTCGATTACACCCCGATCTCGAACTACGGCTGTATATTTGACCACCCATTGCGGTATCAAGTCTCCTTTCATACCTTCCAAACCCCGCTTCGACTCTGAAAGTACACCGGCGCCTTTTTCTCCTTGACCCAAAAGATCCCTTAAGGTACCGCTTGGTAGAATGTTGAAGGAATCATTATGGGTTAGAAGCTCGATTTTCTGTTCCTTTGCAAGCTCCACAAGAGGCGGGGGGACATTGCAACAGTCCTTAACGTTGATTTGATCAACTTGCGGCCGCACTTTCACCCGGGACAAAAATCTTGACAACTTTTCACTGCCAAATTCTGCCAATCCCAGTCTCTTGACAACCCCTTGTTCATGAAGTTCTTCAAGTGCTGACCAAGATTCGATCTCCTCTTCATCATTGCCCTGCCGAGAATTTTTCTTATCGGCTTTCCACTCACAATCGCCATCAAAGGACATGCCGGGGAATGAAATGATCAGGAGATCGATAGACTTGACGCCGAGTTCCTTTAGGACGAGGTTAAGGGCATCTTGGGTATATTTTCTTCGTTCTTTTACTGCTGCACCTGGCAGGTAGAACAACTTGACCGTAATATCATATTGGCTTGCTTCCTCGGCAAGGCCAGATAGCGACCAATCTATGGTCGGGATATAGTAGTCTGATCCATCTCGAGATGTCCATATCGAGACAGCCGGGCGAGGTGAATTTCGACCCCCATTAGTAGCAGGTAAAGGTGGGGAATAGTCTTGCTGAGCCGCGATGAAGTTACTTCGAAGAGAATTGGTAAGCTCAAGGTTACTTCGATCTGCCCCTGGTTTCCGGATGATGGAGGGACCCCCAGACATAATATTGCTATAGCAGCACAATAATCAGTAAAGAAACATGTGGAATGGCGATTGCTAAAATGGGACTTACGAGGTTGATAGGATTAGTCTCGTCATCGTGTCTGACGGGATCAGCTTATGGAGATGGAATGCGCCGACCGAATGAAGGTCTCTCCCTCGCCAATCTGGACTAAAAATAACGTTGCAAGATATATACAAAGATAAACTCGTAAATCAGACTTGAAGTGGAAGTGGAAGTGGGAGTAAATAATGGGGGAAACAATACGAAAGGTTATCTATCAGTTGCAGCAGAAGTACAAGAACCATCTGGCCCAGAAACGCCCACCCCTCCGCGTAGAATCGGCCACTCACGGGGACTGTGTTTCTGCCCCTCCTTCCCGAGCCAGACCCTGCCAAGTTCACACCGCATTGCACTGCACCACAACTGCACTGCAACAAAAGCCGTCAAGCTTAACCACCATCTTCGCTGTCGCCAGAAAGATGGCCATCCACTACTTGATTCTGCTTTCGCGACAAGGAAAAGTCGTTAGTATTGATTGTTCACACGGCTGAAGCTGGAATGAAACTAAATGACCATAGCGGCTTGCGAAGTGGTTCACAACATTGTCGCCAAAGGAGAAGGCAAAGATCATTAAGGATGTCTCCCAACTTGTGCTGGCACGAAGGACGAGGATGTGTAACTTTCTAGGTAAGTCTTCCAAGGCTCCTGATCCGTCGCCAGTTCACTGATGCAAATCTCTTTAGAATATAAAGGTTTGACTCGTCCCCCACCTTCGAAACCTAACACTCCTGACTGTATTATACTCAGACTCTAAAATCGTCTACCGACGCTATGCCTCCCTCTTCTTCATCGCTGGCTGTGCCCCGACAGACAATGAACTCATCACTCTCGAAATTGTACATCGATATGTTGAACAAATGGACAAGTACTACGGCAACGTCTGCGAACTGGATATCATCGTCGGTCTTCACTGTTCTCCTACAAACCAGTTTAGGCAGCTAACAAATCATTCCAGTTCAATTTTCAAAAGGCCTACTTCATTCTCGATGAATTGCTACTGGCAGGAGAGATGCAGGAGAGTAGCAAGAAGAATGTCCTGAGGGTCATCTCAGCGCAGGATTCGATCGAAGATACTGAGGTCAGTGTAGATAAATCTCGATTTAAAGCTTTGGTCAACACCACAAGTTCTCTCAGAGGATATACAACCTCTCATGTACTAACACGTGATGCCCCTACACCAGGTCGACGAAGACATAACGAAAATCATGTGAAATACGATCGCTGTTATATACACAGAAAATATGGGATATTGGAGTTCAGTTGGGTGCTAGAAATTATATCAGACATCAATTTCAAAGGATTTTCATTCATGGCTCCTGCTAATCTGGTTATTCTCTAAGGATGACGAAGCAATGATCAAAACTCTTCAGGACATCGGCCTTGCTTGAAACCCCATTTCAGATTACTCGACCTGAGCATACTGCATGACGTACCATTATCGTTGCTTATTTTCTTTTATTGATGGCGTATTAGGCGACCTTGGAGGGAATAAGACGTGGGTTTGGAAAATGAACTAATTGAGAAGGGATGAAGGAAGGCGTCTACTCGGTTTCCATTATGCTGCATACAATACGATAAGTCCCCATCACGAGGAAAATCATTGTTTGGAAAGGGTTGGTGAAATGACGTGCTAATCAATAATCCCATTCAACGGATTGATGTGTTGCTATATTGAGTTTGCCCAATCGACAATCATATTTTAAGTTTTCTGACGGCGTTTCTTATGTTTCTTCCAACAAGAGCCGTCCTTCACTCGATCTCGTCCATTACTCTACTTTCAAATTTTAACTACCTGCTGATATCACAGATTCAACTCCGACTTGGACGGAAATAAAAGATTGGAACTGGCCAAAGACACATCATGTTCTGACAGACATCCAATCGCGGCTTGAGACATATATCAGGAAGTAAGTGAATGGTCGGCTGAACAATCCATTCAGAGAGAGTTATGAATGAAGCCGGAACTCTCACGAGCCCATAGAGTATGCACACTTTCGGAATACGCGTCGCTGCGCTTCCTTTTCTTTTATGTTCCCCGGAGCACGAGACAGAGCTTGAATGCTGGTTCGTCCAACGCTTGCTCTTTGTTCGAATACGGTTTAGCGCATTACGCCTAAGGTCACTCCGATACGATATCGACATCATCTCCCCTCTCCATCTCCCATCAAAAAGGATCATCTCAACAACAACCTTATCCTCGTTCGCAATGCTCCATACCTGCTAGGCAATCGCCTAGCTTTAGGACAACTCAACTCATCCTCCCGCAGCCAGCGCGAGGAAGTGTCGATACTTTGATTCTGAGTCGCAGGTCTCACCTTATTAGTCGTCATTGATCAAAGTCTGCGAAGCAGGTATTCGCAACAACCACCTTTTCACTTCACCATATCAGCCGTGGTATGAGGGTTTAAGTTCCTGGCATCAATTCAACGAGTCTGAAGAGTCCTCCGCAAGGTCGCTATCTCCCCAGAACACTCGGGTTTCTGTCGCCACACGCTTTACCTCTCATTTGATACGCGCTCAAACCACCTCCTTCTCAACATCTGCTTCACTTTGCTTCCGTTGATAAGAATACATTTAGTTTCAGATTCAGCAGCAAAAATGAAGTTCCTACCTCTTCTTGACGAAGTTACGAGCGCATTGAACTTCCATACGCCAAATTGTCGTGTCGTTGGTAGTTGCGATCTCTACACTACGAAAGCCGCTGGCTCGGATAAAAAGTTGTACCGAAATATCGAGAATTCTCTGGAATCCCAGTACGAATCTCTTCTTCGACTTTCCGCTTCAGCCTCACCCCCCCAAGATTCGATAAACCTGTCTCGATCTAGCCCGTTCGGTTCCTTGTCACAAGTATCGAATCGACGTACGTTCGCTTACCTACTGGCAACTCTTAACGCTTCTCATGTCGATTATGACTTCTCGCATATTCTTCGACCTACCGACTTTCGGAAGGGAACCCTAAAGGCTGCCATGAGCATCATCGATTCGACGCTGTACAATCTGAGGCCCGCAACTTTAGGTATGACTCTCCAAGTTCCCTCGCAAACAAGCTATGCTGTAGCGTCTTCTACACCAGTCACAAGTCAATGGAATCCCTCAATGTGGTCTCGAATTGATAATGAGATGATCTTAAAGGACTGCACTGTCTATTGTTGGGCACCTCCAGATGAGCCTTTCGATGGCGAGGAGGGTTCCATTTGGAGCCTACACTATTTCTTTTTCAACAAAGAAAAAAAGAGGGTTGCTTACATCTACATTCGAGGTGTACCCGTAATGAGTCATAGTCCAGGCCTTCGAAGTGGCATGCCAAAGAGAAGTGCGAGTGGATATGATTCGGGCGCAAATAAGCGTGCCAAGTACTGGCTTGGTGACCAGGCAGCAAATATTACTACTGATCAAGATGCAGATCTAGATCAAGATGATTCAGTGTGGAACGATGACTCTGATACTATGTTCGATGGAGACGAGTTCTGCGACAATTACGACGATGAGGCTGACGATGAATCGGATGAACAAGAGTACAAGGGTCCAGTGCGAGGTATGAGCGAGGATATTGCTGCCTCAATGGACATGGAATGAGTTTTTTTTTTCTCTTTTTTTTTTTCTCCTGCTTTTTAGCGATGAGGCGTTTGAGGGTCGATGGCAACGGCTCTGCAAGTGCTCTCTGTGCTTGCGTAATATCAATGTTTCGTTTCTCAATTGTATGACTTTTAGCACTCTTGTTGTAGGACTATGGGGGACTCCGGATAACGCTTAAATCTCGGTCGGTGAGAGCGATTGGGATGGCGTATGGAGTAGCGATGGGTTTATTAAGTTTTGAATCTTGTTAGGTAACAGTTGTATGTTAATGTAATTCCACATTTCTTACTCGGGACTAATCATGATTACTACAAAATGCGGAGTTCCATGGAAATATATTGATTCAAATATATATGTATATGTATATATGTATGTGTTCATATTCGAATCAGAAAATTCTACGTGCGTAGGGAGAGAAAATTATTCAAAATTCAAATCCCACGAGACAACCCCAGACGATAGCGCAAAACATTGTCGCCGGTGAAGTCTCAGTCCAATACGCCGTCCCAGCGATGGCGCAACGGCACTTTCGCTGTCGAGGACCGTGGTCCCCGAATGATAGCATATAAAAACGCTGAATGGGTATCATCGCTGAAAACATCAAATCAAATCAAAACCAAATGCAAATGTCGAAAATCTTGGGAGGTTGAACTTCCCTTCCTCCAAGAATGTAATTTCAGCAACCGATTGCTACCGCCTCTTCCATTTCATCTGTTGAAGATGTCTCCGCCGTTTGATTTAGAATGTGGTAGATGAGGGAGTGGATTTCCCGTTCCACCACATTCTTTTAAATCCTCGTTGTTGTTGCTCGCGCTTTGCAGCGCCATCTGCAAAGTCATTGATATCCTCAGAAATTAAGTTGCCACTACTTAGGATCTTGTTACTTGGCGGGTTTCCAAAGACCTTAACTAGGATGGTCATAATGATACTGCTCACAATACTGAGACAGAGAATTCCAATCATAGTCAGATTACTCTTTCGATATTGGTGTCGCCCAGGCTCTGAATCAGCTGGCCATCCAGTGTATAATGCATATGTTGTGGTAATACTTCCCAGATTACCTAGCCCGGAAACTAGAGCTGCTGCTGCCGCAACACCGACTTCCCCATGTCGACGCTGGAAGATCTCATTTGTCCAGGTCATGCAGATTGGTACTGTTGGTCCGAGTCCGAACCCCACCATTAAAAGGCCTCCATATCTTGCCCATGGTTGGGAGTATGGCGCGAACGTCGTTGTTAGGAGTCCAGCTATTTGAATACAGACGGCGCCGGAGAAAAACAAAGCACGGTAATGGTGGAAACGGTCTGAAATGGGGGTGACAAGAAGAATAGCGATCAGATCCATCTAGAAGTATTAAGTGACATCAAGGAATATTGAGTTGAAGACTTACCACCCAGATAGGTGCGAACAGCAAGCTGAGGGTAATGTCTGAGAAATTTGGGTTGATTGCAGAGATGATGACAGTTCCATAGAGTTGTGTTCCAATACCGACACCAACAACTCCGAAATACATGAGAACTAAGGGCCACAGCCGCCAGTCAATCAGTACTTGAGCTAAGTCTTTCAAATTCCAAGGCCTGGGATGATAAACTCTTCTCAAGTCATGGTAGTGGATCTCGGCATCTTCACCAGTCAAAACTGGCGGAGTGGCAGGAAGCCATCTCATGAAACCACTTCGGACTCTCTCTTCTCCTGGAGGGAGCGGGCGGTCAGGAAGCCACCAGAGTAATGTGACTCCAAGGATTATAGCACATAAGCCATATAATAAGAACATCCACTGAAACCCAACAAGACCTGCTAGGCCATCCATCTTCTGGAATCCGGCTGACACAAGGCCAACCACAGCAGCAGAAACTTGAGCTGCGGTAAAATACTGTCCAATTCGCTTACCAGTTCGAGATGGAGGGTAGAAAAGGGTCAGGTAATATGCCATACCTGGCCACATACCAGCAATCACCACTCCGAGAAGGAAACGGAGAAGCCTAGACCATAATTAACAAAATACTTACCGCATGGAATCACATCACTAACAGTAAACTCCAAGCAGCTTTAACAGCAGCAAAACAAGATCCGACAATCCCAACAGCAAGAACAATCCTCGACATCCACACTCTAGGACTAAGTCTTGACATAATCAGATTCGACGGGAAATCGAAAACAACATATGAGACATAGAACAAGGCAAGAGCAGTGGATGTCTCCTTGGCAGTCAAATGCAATTTCTGCTCGAGATCATGACCAGCTGCTTCATTCATTGTCTGTGCAAGACCGACATTGGAGCGAATTGCCGAACAGAGGAAATAAAGGATCCAGAATGCTGTGAAAAAGTATAAATATGTGTTGCGGGTTTTGGGGGTGCTGTGCTCGAACCTGGGATGACTCGGCGGTCAATTTTCCTAATCGGCATCAGCCTTTCTCGACTTCTCCGATATTTCGTGACACACACCTATATACTTTTTCAACTCGCTCAACTTCAACATCGTCGTATTCGAGTTCTCGCTGATTGGAGCCTGGGCCCTTCCCCCCACCAGCGGACTCCTCTAGGATATCAAGAACTCCCTTGTCTTCTTGAGCGGCCGGGGCTGCCATTTTGGGTCGAGAAGCTCGTGCAGCAATTACTTGTTGCTGGACTTCCAGAATGGAGGTTGAGATTTGGATGAAGAAAAGAAGAGACTCTTTAACCCCACACTCTAGGCGAATACGAATACGTCCCAACACCCTTCCTATGTTCATAGACCACTAACGTCCCACCAAAAACTGACACATTCGCGGGCAAAGGGGTATAGTTATCTACTTCGCGGTGTAGTATCTGGAGGTTTCTGACCATACTTCCTTTGCTTCTGTTCAAATGTCAATTTGCATGTTCTTTCTCCTCAAGGTTTCGAATTTTCTATTGTTACGAGACTAGTTCACCGCATGCCGCTCTCACAATCTGATTTCTTGTCACCACCATCGTCGTCCCATACGTCCTCTGGCATTTCATCATCTTCTTGCTCAAATTGTAGCTCTATCCTCTGCCAAATTCCCCTGTCATACAACACCTCGCGGTCGCCGTCCTCCACGTCGGATGCCGGATTGTCAACCGGGTTTCCGTCAGCATCCTCGTAGTCGTGGCTTTCGTCAACCTTTTCCTCGTCATCATTTATGTATAAGCCAAAGAAGACGAGCTGAGCTTGATTTGCTCCGAGCTTGAGACTCACGATCTCGATCTTCTCTTTCAGAGAGGCACGTCTATATTGGCGGATTTACTAGCTTTTCATGGCAAAAGAATATAATTGCTTTCGAGAGATAAGCGCTCTTTAAACCTAACGCCGCCCCATAAAGCTATTGGCTAAGCATTAAGTAATATACTCACCTAACCATATAATGCCCGGCGGCCTGTTTGTTCTTTACAGTATAACCCCTGTCGGTTTGTTCATTAAAACATACTTCAGATATATCGCGGCTTTCCCAACTTTTGAATCCGGAGCTTAAATGACTTGGTTGCTGATTAGGTCCAGTCAATAAACAGCTACTTCCATGGTAAAGAGGCTCTTCGAACTGATCGAAAGCAGCATAGGATCACGGCTGATTTCACCCCTGAAGCAGTCGGACAAGTGAGTCGTCTGAAGTGGTCGGATGGGAGGAAGAACAAATCAGCCGAAGAAATCAATGCAATTGGCGGTAGAGCGAGGACCTCCCTTTCGTTGTAGAGCTTTCAAGGAGTGCCACGTGATGACGGGTGACGAAACCATCGTGGCAATAGCCGACCGTCCGCCATATAAATTTATGCATCCGCAAGTGAACTGTCTTGTTTCGACACAACTTCACCAGTGTATTTGCAGATTTTTTGATGAGCCCACCTCCCCACTCCCCAAATAGACCTTATCTATGTATTCTGAAGGGCATCTTACCCCACTCTCTCCTGTTGATGCGGCGGATAGTCTCAGGTTGAAATCGATACAACAGATGCCGGAGGACTTACTAAGATTCCCGATCGAGCATGCTATAAGGGATTATGGTGGACCGCCCGAGAAAGGCTGGGTCTTTTCAGTACCCCGATATTATAAGATTGAGGAAGTACAAAACTTTCAAGTCATGATTCAGAGAGCAGGTTGTATTGGCCATATATTCATTTATGGCCAAGTGACTGCGTTACTTACGCAAACCTGCCGGCTATTGAAAACGATATTAGCGATGAAAGAAACGCTGCTTCAAAAAAGAGAAGGATTTCACTATAGCGGTGGGAATATTTGATCTCGGAGCGAGCACAGTATTTAGTATGCTGGACTTGGATATATCAAATTTATTGACTTATTATAATTATAATATAACCTGCGAGATCTGCTTCAAGGTCAACGGTACACTACCTACAATTAATGAATTGAGAACTTCGCTAGATATACCGTGAATACCAACTATATATATACATATATATCGCATATTAATATACTCAGTAGGCTTTGTATACTCAATTGGAGGGGGCTTGTTCGATGAGATATTTATTGATCTTTTGCGTATCAAACTTGGTATCAACATGACTCCAGATAAAGAGCAGGCTTTCTTCGGTCCATTCGTGGATCGTTTTCGTAGGCAATCAAACCCTCGGTGGCCAACGAATTTCGAGGACGATGAGTATCCTTTCCTAGTTCCAGATTGCAAAATCCCTTTTGTATTGACGGTGTAAACCTCACTTATGACTTCCTTCAATACCCAACTCCTCTATTACGCTGAATCAGGGGACGATATGACTTTTATCGTGGACCCGCCGATCAACAAAACTTGTCGACGAATCAGCAAGCATCCTATTCAATTACCCAGGCCACTAGACCTAGTTATTATTTCAGGAGGGTATCCAGAAATGTCTGGTATGATTCCGTGCTTGCAAGTTATGTTGAGGGAACAGAACACTATCAACAATAACGACAAAGTAATCCACTTAACATGGCAGCCATCGTCAGTACCAATTCATCCCAGAAGGAATTTCGGATTAAGGGTAACATTCATAGAAACGCTGCGGTTTGCGGTCTACATTACTGGATCAATCACCTTCGTCTAGTAAAAGGCCGATATGCTCGTATGACCTAGCTCGAGTTGCTAAACGTCCTTTCGCGGAGCTTGCGGGTCAGATCGAGATTCCTGTTGAATATGGTGGAGAACCAGGCTTTAAAGACTGTGCCGAAAAGATTATGACGGAAGTATTATGTCGATGAACATTGAGTTTGAATATGGCTGACAGGTACTTAGGGGATCCTTGTTCCTGATGGTATTCAGATTATTGACACTTAATATGGCATCAATGCAAACGCAGATACCTTGAACCTACTCCATATCGACATATGCATTCTAAACTTAGGTGTCTAGACATAGACTTCTCGGACCTGCATTTGGAGTTTTGCGTCCTACTCCTGACCTGGAACCTATATTGACAAATATCAAAATCGCTGCACTGAGAAAGAGTGTTGTAAAATGCAAGCGCCGACTTTAGATTCGTCTTGGTGTCAAGGTCGATATGGATATTACAATTATAGTATCTTGGAGGCTTAACGGATGCAAAGCCAAAGACAATGCAGATATTTGTTCAGCTATATTGATCTTGAACAAGTCTAGACCTACCTAATCAAATCTCAGTAAACAATTTTCGCGCTCCGATACAGCAACGAGAGAGTTCCGGCTCCAGCATCTTCAATGATACTTTGTCAGATCGTCCCAAGGGACTCCAGGATGATACTCACCCACAAAGCATATCTCTAGTAGACCTTTCTTCTAGTTTAGGTATGTGGATTTCCGAGACACTCAGATGATTATGGAGAATTTTTGAATGTTTTGCTAGGGGTTGTATGGTTCTCGAACACGGAAGAGAAAAGTTGCAGAAAGAGGTGATGGGATTTGATGATCCCCACTGTCTCCTTCGACATGAAACTCAACAATGTCTTGGTCGGGGGGGCCGGCGGACAACCTACATGTCGGAACCCCAATTTTCAAATTCGCAGATTTTGGTATGGCCTTGAGATAAGAGGAATTTGAGGTACGAACACTATCCAGAATGGGAAATGGCAACTAAGTGGCGAGGAACGAATGGCGTGAGAAACCCCAAGGCATAGAAGATTTTCTAATCCAACTTATCCCGGGATTAATCCTATAAATATCCTGAAGTAACTACTAACTCGCCGTTTGTCTAGTGGAGAGCAGCGGAAATAATTTACAGCAGCAAAGACTACCTAGTCTTCTTCATCGAAGAAAGCAATAGTGAACGACACATTGGCTTACCACTCAACATTGGAAACAGCCGTTATATCGATGGAGATAACACCAGTAGCTTCATACTTCGCATGAGGGTAGTGAAGTCGTCATGTTTGATAAATGGAATGGTGAGGGGAATGGTGAGGTGAATCGATGCAGTTCAGGGAATTCAAAGGGATCACAATCGTGAGAAGTAATATATAATATATAGGAAATTCATTGTAAAATTACAGTTCTACACTATCTCTGAAAGAAAGGAAATCGAAGTGTGAGGAGTGAGAAACGATGATTTGAAACAAGTCCTAACCCAGCAGAGCAATATCATTTCCATACGCCCGAAGCAAGCTGCCTAGAACGCCTCGAATGCAATGGTGAGCACTAAAGACAAGAATAAAATCGAGGCTTCAGAGCATGTTGGCTTGAGGAGCTTGTTGAGCACGATGCATGCTGACGGCACGAAGCTCCTGAATTTGACGCATCATGTCCGCTTGTTGAGCAGTTTGGATGCCGGATTGTCTTCTCAATTCTTCGTTTTCAGCACGTAGTCTCTTGAGTTCGTCACGAATTTCTCCATCTCCACCCGCACCACGCTTGCGTTTTTGACCGGTTTTCGAGTCAGAGACATCGTCTTCGGTATCTTCGGGTAGTGGTAGAAGGCCGTTGTCAGTGTGTACCCGACGAAGATGTTCGTTCAGATTCTCTTGTCGACTGAAACCTTTGCCGTGATGTCTCTTACAGGTGTGGTGTGGGCAGTTAAGTTGCTTTCGAGGTCCGCCGTGCCTGAGGAAGTCAAGGTCAGCCTTTTGAACCTGATAACTAACCTGAGGTATACTTACTTATTATGAACTTCTCTTTCGTGTCGCAACAGACCACCACTGTACGTGAAACCAGGAAGTTTCTCACAACCAGCAACATGGCATCTATAAGGTCTCTCATGTTTATCCATGTGTTTGCTAAGTTATCGTTAGCGCGAAAACCTTGCAACATCGTGTTTCAGCGGACTTGCCTCCACTCGCATTTCCTGCCAAAGTTGCGAATCTCTTCGGTGCAGCCCTCGAAATTGCAGATGAAGCGCCCCGTGGCGTCCTTCACGATCTCACGCTCAGGCTTTGGGACTGGCTTCGATCGACCGGGAGATGGCGCGTTGTTGTCATCTTCCTTGGGCAACTCCGGCATCTGCAGCGCCTCCTCAGCCTCTGCAGCCATGACTTGATTGTGATACGGGTTTTGTGACAATGGAGGAGGAGGACTCGGATATTGATGTGGCTGGCTATGTTTGAATTCCTGCTCTTCGTGCGCCATTTGGGGGTAGTTGGCATCGGTCGGCATGAACGCGCGGGAATCGTAGCTCAAACTCATGTTCGAACTCATGTTCGCGGTGTTGTTCGGTTGATGGAACTCTTGAGACACGTTATCTTGGTAGGGATTGTAAGAATCAAATGTGTGATACTGCTGGTATGGATTGCTACCCGTATCGTCGTAACCTTCTGATGGTGTTAGGAAAGATCGGGTTGGGGTGCCTGAGGAAGGAATACTTGTAAGATTCGAATTTGGTGGCAGTGGCGCGGGCCCATGGCTTACTAATCGAGTGCAAATGTCAGCGAAATCCCGAGGGATCACTTGATTCTTATATCGAGTCTTACCGTCACCGTAACTTGGCTGAATTGATGCGTCAGATACGTATGGGTCGGCGTAGCCACCATTGTAGAATGGAGCCATGGTGTCTGTGCCAATATCAGTCCCAGTCACATGTGTTTCTAGGCTTCCCTGTATTTGAGAGGCAAGTAAAGATCTGACTCACTGAGACGACGACGAGTACCTGAAGGCGCAGTTGCCTGAAGTTGACGTTCATAGGTTGTGGAGTATTGAGTCGCTACCGGTGGAACATTCATGCTCCGGTAAGCGGGTATTGGCGCGTTGGCTATGTTCAACGCAGCTCCTCTATAAACTTGGCCTTGGGAGTTGGCGAACCCCAATTCGCTATCGGGCTCCATCTTAATATCTGTATTAATAGCTGGAGACCGATCTATATATTGATAATGTTAGTTTATTCCAGTAAAAAATAGTATCTTATTTTGCTGCCAAGGTCAAGTATTCACTCCGCAACATCATCATCATCGCCATGGTGCTAGCCTTTATCCCGCAGGGTCACCGCTTAAGTGAATTCACAGCCAGACCAAGATGTATTAGATCAAACCTGAAGGCGACCAAGGCACATGACTAAAGAGAAGCATATCTTACAGGAATTGGGGCTCCTCCCTGGCCTTGGAGGCTGCCCAGCGCTAAAGTTCGGATTGGGTGTCCTCTGCGCTGAAGGCAGAGGACCAGGCTGAGGAGACTCCTCCCAGTACCCAAGTCGTGGATGCGCCATGACAAACATCCAGCATACACCCCAAATCACTAAGAGCGAGGGCCTAACGCCTGTCCAAGGCCAGGTAGAATTCAGGGGGCGTTGGCCTCCTGGCCATTCGAAGAACCACCCAATCTCAAAGATGGACCGAAGTCGGTCAGTTGTGCCATAAAACATCCTCCGAGTTTGATTAGGCGGTTGATACGCCTCTTTCATATATCGTATTTCGAATAATTCTGTTAAGAATGACCTTAATATCCCCGCCACAACCTCCCTAATCGAACTTTGCAAGTGCTTTATGATCCATATCAACGGATATTCGAGATCCTTCGATTGCTCCAGAAGTATATACTGTCGGTGGTTGCGGAGATGGCGGGATAGTCGGTACGAGAGGATATGGTCAGGTTTGAGTGAACCTAAAGGCCAGATGGAAGCCAGACCGTACTGTGGCCGCATAATAGATCCCTGGCCGCTTTTTGATGGAGTCAGCTGGCAGCTACCTTTATATGTAGTTTGAGGGGAACTTTCCCCTCTTATAGACCTCTCACTCAGGATCTTATAAGGAGACGGGGTCTGATTTATAACCATCCATGGGCTGCTGCACTCGGAAAATTGCCCGGAGGAACTGAGTAACAAATGAAGGGGAAAGGTCGTGCATTACCTCCTTTCCCTTTTTCTCTTCTCAAATTTTGTAAACTGACAACTAGTCAAGAGACCGAACCACGCACAAAGTGCCCCAATGAAAACGATGCCCCAGCTCGGAAACTGGGAAAACGTGCATTCGTCATACTTCCACCGCATATGCATGACCCACAATACCATTGGCAAATACCAACCAAGTAAAAAGTTGCACAGGTTCAAAAATAACAACAAGAAGGAAAAAAACAGACTAGCCGTCAACGCACTCCGATTATGAAGATGGTGAGAGACAGAAGCGACATATACTAATATGCCATTCCTACACGGAACAACGACCCCACATCCCCCCTCCAATGCTTCATAAAGTTCGAGCTGCCATCACACTCACCAGAAGATCGCGCATTAGCGGTGACAGAAAGACACAAGGCTCGCTCTCATCACACCGACACCCCGACCTGCAGCCTGGGGGCCGAAAGCCTACGGTGTCGCCGGGCAGGAGATATGAGAGGATGGGATGTATAAGTAGACCATGGAAAGAGCGGACGCATGCTTATGCTAATCGGTGAACGGAGTTCACGGCTTGCAGAACCAATATGCAGCCTTGTAGGGCGAAGCGGTCGGTAGTTGCGGGGCGAAGCGATTGGGGCCGTGGCGTGGTGCGTGGCTTCTATGTCTCCTGCTTTGTATCTTTACCGCAATCGACAGGAGAGGGGGGAGACGACGGATGAGGCCGAGGATATGGAGGGATGCATATCTGGGACGCAGAAGAGAACCCCACGATCTTGACATGTTGCCTCGAGCGCCGCATCCGGTTGGGCCGTGTTCCAACGACCTCGTGGCGGTAAATCTAACGCTCCTGGACCCCGAATCTCCAGAGTTCATCGTCTCGGCCGAGGACGGCCAATACCCCAAAACTCCAACGTGGTTTTGAAACCTCGTGGAGATTGCAGGAGATGGGCCGATCGGAGAGCGGGAGAAGCCTAGGGATTGCTTCCCCGAGTTGGGGGCGTGTTCCAGACAATCTGATCTCGCAAGTGCCGAGTAGGGTTACGGGTACGTGTATTAGCTGCACGCTCGAATTGAGACAACCAGAGGGGAGAGAATTGTGTAGAAGTGGGAGGTGGGAGATCGATCGCAGAAGGAGAGCAGAGCTTTTTATTTTTATTCATTTCAATTACCAGGCCGCCAGTTCCTCCAAGGCACGATTCTGTCCTCAGGCGGAAACAAGTCAACCTTCTTAGGTGAGGTTGAGGCCTCAGGCGAAAGTTGGGCCACAGCGGTCAAGAATTCTACTTATTTATATGCCAGAGAATACAGTTGAGGACTCAAGGGCAGAAAGAGACAGCGAGAGAAATCCAGATGTGCAGCTATGGAGTGCCTCTTGTAGGTACAAAGCGCCAACGTTAACGGAGCTCGACATGAGTCTTAACCAACACCACTGCTATCAATACCATCTGGCAAACATGTAATTATTTCTCTCCCAAGACTGCAATATAGAGGCTATTGCCGTGATGAATGAGATAAGATGGGCGTAGAAGGGACAGGATGAAGAGGAAGAGGGAGAAGAAGAGGAAGAGGAAGAGGAAGAGGAAGAGGAAGAGGAAGAGGAAGAGGAAGAGGAAGAGGAAGAGGAAGAGGAAGAGATGAAAGTATAACCACACCTACAGATGTATTGGGGAGGAAAAAGCTTTCACTTTGGTTGTACATCAAGTATAAGTCCTTTCATGTGATTTGCGATGTTCGATGAAGATTCAGTAGGTCAGGAATGTTCAATCCTTGTGTAACCTATGAACTGCTTACTAGACAGGCCATAGAAAGAATCCTCAACTCAAAACCATACGCTGCCTAAACTACCCCTTCCTCCACTCTCCTATTACCATTCAAACATTACCACTTATACCCCCCCACCCCCCTTGGCTTTTGCGTTTCCATCTGCAAATCCACACATAAAAATCCCTTGTATATAATTTGAAGCGAAAGGAAACAACAAAGTACTGCGTCCCCAACTCATGTTCCCGAACACCAAAGCCCATAACATAAAACTATAAGAGGAAGAATATTAAAGTGAAGGCATATGCATGCAGTATTGTATTCCGAGAGAACGAGGTGTCAAAGAAAGAAGAACCAGAACCTCCATGAACAAATATGGACTCTTGATATCGAGCTTAGAGGACGTATTTGGCACTTGCGATTGATCACAATTCATGCATGAAGAGTAAGTAAGTAAGTAGACAATGGCATATTTGAAGCTATTGAAGAACAAACCTTACATGGATAACGGTTTGAGGATATCTATCGTAGCAACACCTCACCTCCATAAATATCGAATCTAATCCCCATCATCCTTTACACAACCATGGCAACACTTCACTCAACTCAACTCAACTCAACTCAACCCAAACCACTACATCTCCCTAAACACCATCCCCCCCAAGAACCGACCGCACAATCAAAACTCCCCTTCCCTTCCTCCCTTCTTTCCAACCCCAACTCCCAAAACCCACAAAAGCCCACAATTCCAAATCTTCCAATATATATTATATATTTTATATTTCAACACACAAACTGGATTTGTAATCATCGTATCGTGGGCAGAATCTGACGATGCGAGTGATGTGCGTGTGCTGCACTATCTCTTGCATCAAGTATTGGTGCGGCGAGGACGGAAAGCAGGGATGATGACGTGAGATTGATAAGACGTCAGCATGCCACGCATCGCCACAAATGGAAAGTTTTGGTCCCTCCCAAGACGAAGACGAAATGTGGCTGCTCACCGGCATCCGTGAGAGATAATTTTCCAAAACCTCGAGGGTCACTTCTACATTAGGAGAATGCTTTCTGGCCAATCCTCTCACCGATGTAATTCAATATGCACTTACCTCCGATCACGTAGAAAATAGAAATGGGGCGTATGTCAAATGTGGTCGTATTGTACCAAATGATTTCTTTGTTATGAATCCTCGTTCATAACAAATCTGCAGTAAATATCCTAATCAAACATACATCACCAAAGTCATGGGTGGTATCTAATATAACTGAATGGGATGGGGAAAGCAGCCGCCTAGAATGTCTTGATACAAGGAGCGGGGGGGAAAGGGGGCAACTATAATGGGAGTTTGAAGCAAGGCCATGTGTGTGAAATCTGAAATCTTGAAAAAGAAAAAAAGAAAAAAAAGAAAAAATTCCTCCAACTAATCAAACATCAAGGTATCTAATATCCAGCAACCTTTTTTCGTCTTCCAAACATCCTGCTCGCAAAATTTCCAGATTCTTCTTTTTGGGTGTTATTAAGAGCAAAGCTATGAGGTTCCATCACTGGTGGAGGAGGTTCGTTGAGAAAGAAATCAGCCAGATCATTGGTTCTGCTTGTTGACATAACTGGATCTCGTGGTTGATAACTCTTCTGTTGAACACGTGGGGAAGGTGGGTTCCTAACATTATCCAGCTGCGATACATAATTGTTGGTACTCGCAAACTGAGATGCAATAGGCACACGTTTAGGAGAGGCAGGCTGGCGGGAGGTGGGTTGGCGTAAGACCGCTTGCTGTGATCTTGGTGGTGGTTGTGACATATTCCGACTGAATCGTGATCCAAAACTTTGCTTCTTCTTAGGCTTTGCGGCGGCGGTCGCAAAGACATAAGGTGGTGTGTCGTCTGGAGGCGGTTCGGCGTTCCTGAGAAAATCTGCAAGAGATTCTTCCTTGATAGGAGTAGGTCTTTCAAAATCATCCTCTTCATCGCTGAAGTCAATTGCATACGGATCTCGAACTCTCCTCGTCTTTCTCTTCGGCATCATGTCATCTTCGTCAAAGTTTTGGATAGGTAAGCCCTTGTTTGCTTTTGTGGAGCTATTGAGGAGGCCGGTCTGAGACGTTACAGATGAGTGAAAGGATTGATTTGTGGATACTTGGCTAGAGCGTGCCTCAGGTAGTAGAGCATCCACTGCTCGGCCAGCAACAGCACCAGACATTTGATCAGAATCCATTGTGCTGCGGAAAGGGGCTACCGTGCGAGGAATACGGTGATCTTCCTTGGAACGAGGAGGGCCGAGATTTATTACATCGATCAAATCAGAAAGACCAGCGTCATGCTTTACAGTGGCCTCTCGGGGTTGCAACCGGGTTAAGCGGCTTCGTCCTCCTGATGACTCGGAGCGCTTGGGAAGAGTGCTTGCAACACTGACACGTGGAACTGAGCTGGAAGCGTTACGCGCTGCTCCCCCGGCACCACGATGACCCTTACTAGCAGACACAACAGATTTCGCTGGGGAAGATCTGAACGTGTCTGGAGGTCCGGTTGAGGCTATAAATTCAGCAAAGTCTCCGAGCGACTCTCTGTCAACTCGAGCGTCTCTAGCCTGAGGGCCACTCTGGCGAATCTTTGTACTCGTATTCATAATTGGTGCTTGAACCGAGTTAAAAGATTTGGCAGACCTAGCAGTCTTTGGTACATCAATTGGAGGATTCGAGTTGAGCCCCGTATATTTCCCTACCGAGGATGAGTGCGATCGGGCTGTTGATGGTCCGGGAGCAGTGTCGTGGGTATTGATCATAGGAGGAGAACGTGGTGAGTTTGACGCAGTAACACGGGGAGGACTAGGAGGAATGTGACGAGGGGAATTGGAAGTGGGAGGTGAAGTTGGCGCAGGCTGGAAATTTGTTTAGTATCGCTTCTACCAAATGCTATCATCAAGGTATACTTACGTCAATGCTACGCATGTTGTGCGGGGTTAAGGTGTATTGAATAGTCTGATCACTTCGGATAAGTTGTTCGAAACTTTGGCTTTTATTCTCAGCACCGTTCGGTAGAACACTCTCCTCGGACGTCCGTAGTGGCTTCAACTTGTGAGACAAAGATGATGTACTAGATCCAGACGTGTGGATGGATCGCTGGGCTCTCGGAAGAGATTTTGGAACTGGCTCCTCACGGGATGGTTGAGGAGGTGAGCCACGTGATACCGCAGGAGCGGATCTATCCTGTCCTACAGGTCGATTATGTACATGAGAAAATGTCGAAATAGGTGGTTGCGTCCCATAGCCACTATACTCTAATACGCTTTGCGCGTCATTGTTTGGATCTATTGACGAAGTCTCATCAGAGGTGTCATTCGCATTCTCTATCATCTCACGAAGAGGGGTTAACGTAGGGACAGCACTGGGATCACTACGATCAGCTCGCAAATTGGCACCTGGACCCAGCGGCAAAGAGTTTGAGTCTTTGGGTGTTCTCTCTCTATGCCGAGGAGCAGGAGCTGGGGAGAGCACGAAAGTAGCTGGTTTTGATGGAGGGGTCTTCCCTGTCGTTTCCATCGAAAACTGTTGGCTTGTTGGGCTGGGATCAAAATCAATGCCTTGCATTGCTGCAGCAAAATCTGCCGGCAGAGCGGTCATAGGTCCCGAGTCTCGTGGATCTTTCTCGTCGACCTCCGAGATTGACTCTCCAGCACTATGCCTAGCTCTCGTGCTGAGGGTTGACCCGTTACGAGCCAAAGGGCTAGCGCTAGTCCCTCTTTGGATGGGACTAGTAACCCTGGGGGATTGGGTATCTATACCTAATGGTGAATGTATACTTGCGGGTCGAGATATGGCATCCGAAGATCCACGACTGGGACTTCTGGGTGAAGCAACGTCAATGAGCCGTAAGGAGTGGACGCTATGAGATCGAACACTGGCAGGTCTTGATCGGCTTTTTGGGTCATCGGGAGAAACCTTACCAGCCACTGATATGCGTGACGAGATCATGATTTCAGGTTCCTCGTTGAAGTCTTCCTCTGTATCACTTGCTATAGTTTCAGGGGCTTGACCACTTGCAACAGCCTTAATGCCTGCAAGGGCAGTAGCACCGACAACTGCCGCGCCAGCAACAAGTCCAGCAATTAAACCTTCACTAACATCGGATTCTTCTGTGACGGTACCATCTGTCAAATTCTTGGCTTCGGCTTGGGCACGGGCTTCAGCGTCGGCGTCAGCGTCGCCACCTGCATTTGATGGTTCTGGTTCATCCATGTAGATATCTTTCACTTCTGCATTGTCATCTTGTTGCTCGTCGGACGTAGCACCAGAGTGTTTTGGGCGCATTGAAGATAGAACCTTGTAGGGGGATGGCGCCGGTGAGGGTACCGAGTGAGATCGCTTTCTTGAGGTTGGGGGAGAGAATATAGGACTATTTGGTGTCGACGAGTTTGGTGTAGGAAGATATTGTGAAGTGTGTGTGAAGATCGTTAAACTCTGTGGCCGGGGTTGGAGCTGAATGATTTCGGAATCAGATATATCCTCTGTCTCGTTCTCTTCGTCGCTGTATTCCACCAGACCTGGAACTTCAATTTCTCGTACGTCGTCCACTGAAACTGGGAGAGGGAAGCTTGCTGCATGCTCATGCTGTTCGGCGAGAATAGCTGCCAATGAGCGTCTTCCCGTAGCGTCATCAATTTCCTGCGGATTGGACGGTCGACCAGCATGCGGGTGAGCGAAAGAGCGAACCATGGAAATTGAACTAGTGGGTGAGCGTATGCGCTTTTTCCAGCCTCTCCACAATCTCCCTAAAGTCCTGTCGAGAGCAACACGCTCCACGTCAGATTCCTCCACGACCACACGATCTGCAATATCCACAGGTGTGATCACGTCCCCTCTCTCGTCCTTGACAAATTTGGCCCGCAATCGGTGATAAGCAGCATGGCCTGCGACCACTAAAACTTGCTCGCCCATGTATTCAAGAATCGAAGTAAGAAATATGGCGACTGCAGGGGAGACGACACTGGAACCCCCACTACTTGAATCTGAAGAGCCTTCCAATTGGTCCCGCTCAGTATAGAAATCCTCATCCTCCTCTTCCATATCCCCCAGGGACGAGTAAACCATACATCGCAGCCGGGTACGCTTCCAGACTAATTCCAGATCCCAATCACCTCTTGATTCTAACCCGGTGTGAAACGCTAGTTCCTCTTCATCGCCACTGCCTAAGTATTCTTGTAGTTCTTGATCCGCACCATTGATGGCATCTTTGGCGAGTCTAGTCTTCAAGACCTCACTAACCGCGGGTCTGAGCAGTGCAAGCGAGGTTGAACGAGAAACCGTCAGGAAATTGAAGAGCAACTGGTCTAAAAATCTGTTCACCAATTTCAGGGCCGGGGGTGCCACCAGCGCGTTCTCGCCCGAGGGCTCGACGCCATGCTGGTCAAACCAAGTGTCCGACAGATTATCATAATCGTTGGTGACAATCTGGGAGGCGGCAACCGCCGCAATAAACTGAGGGTCCGGGGAAACTGCGATCGGGGGGGAGAGAAGACCACTACTATGGCCAGAGCTAGTTATGGAAGGTCTGTCGCTGGAGATGCTCTGCGATCGTGCTCCTCGTGGAGTCAATCGCTCTGGTCCGTCATATCGGGGACTATGTCGTGCAAGTTCGGAAGAAGGCATTTTGCAGTAGATGGCTTCTTCCACCGCATCGCCTGCGCTCAGTATCGTTGGGAACTGGTGATGTTATTATGCCCGAGCCCGGATCAATGTGTCGAAGACGGGTTCTCGGTCAGGGGAAGGGAATAGGCTCGCTTGTCGAATGATGGCGATGCAATCATTCACGACGAAGATGATGTTGTATCTGCCATGCACGAGTCAATTTAGCAACGTTATGTGATTGGAGGGAGTGAATTATGGCGACCGGTGCCGGGACATGACATGTAATATTGTCGCCGCAGTCATCCAACGATCATGGTGAGATCCAATCCTCTGCCGTGGTGCTGCGCTGCGCTGCTGCTGGTGGTGGTGAAGGCTGCCACTCTCACGGGATTGCACCCCAGAGAATAATCGAGAAGATTATATCGGGGGCTCTGAGGACAACTCTTTTCTGGCCGAACAGCGGCGCACCCAAAAATCAAACGCGGTGAAACAATGTCTCCAAACGTACCTCCTCCTGATTGCATCCCAGATCTCAATTTCGGTATCTCGCAGCTAGCCCCGTATGCATAATAGGACGGATGGGGTGTGGAAACGTGAGCCCTCCCCTCAAGCCCGAGACCAGAGACCAAAAAAAACCGAAGCAACTGATGATGTGAGGGCCTTGGAGAGAGAGAGACGGAAAAGGGGCGGGGAGGAGGAGGAGGGTCGTGAGTCGTGCGTCGTGAGTCGTGAGGTGTGAGGTGTGAGGTGTGAGGCGTGAGGCAGTGCGTGAGGCTTGGACGGATTTGTAGTCTGCGAGCTGGTGGAGGATCAAACATGAGTCCCTGAAGCGACGAAGCTGAGTGAGTGTGGCCACAGGG